>CAXDIW010000448.1:0-2500 GCA_963989415.1 Cerceris ruficornis
GTCGCAAAATTGGCCTATTAACGAAATTTTTCGCCCAGTGCAATGTTGTTTCTTTTTCGATTCTGCGTAAAAAAGAAAGATACACTTTTTCCTCTAAGTCGCACCGTTGAGGCTCCACACTCTTGTAAAGGTCTACGCCGCTAGGACTTAGAAAAATTTTCATACTTTACGATTTTTTCTCTCGATTTTAACGGTATAGGAAAGCGTTGTAGAGGAAAACGTTTGGGACGAAAGTTTCATGGCTTGCGATGCTCTACAAGAATACGACATTTCGATCGCCCGCCGAAATTAGGAAATCGCTTAATTAACAATAAGTTGCAAAAATTTGTTTATTAACAAAAATTTTCGCCCCGGGCAATATTGTTTCTCTTTCGATTCCGCGCCAGAAAGTATTAAAACTTTTTCCTCTAGGTCGCACCGCTGCCGCTCTACTGTCTTGGCGGAAACACCACTGCCGCCCGTCCTTACGAAAGCGGTTAATCAACAATAAGTCGCAAAATTGGCCTATTAACGAAATTTTTCGCCCAGTGCAATGTTGTTTCTTTTTCGATTCTGCGTAAAAAAGAAAGATACACTTTTTCCTCTAAGTCGCACCGTTGAGGCTCCACACTCTTGTAAAGGTCTACGCCGCTAGGACTTAGAAAAATTTTCATACTTTACGATTTTTTCTCTCGATTTTAACGGTATAGGAAAGCGTTGTAGAGGAAAACGTTTGGGACGAAAGTTTCATGGCTTGCGATGCTCTACAAGAATACGACATTTCGATCGCCCGCCGAAATTAGGAAATCGCTTAATTAACAATAAGTTGCAAAAATTTGTTTATTAACAAAAATTTTCGCCCCGGGCAATATTGTTTCTCTTTCGATTCCGCGCCAGAAAGTATTAAAACTTTTTCCTCTAGGTCGCACCGCTGCCGCTCTACTGTCTTGGCGGAAACACCACTGCCGCCCGTCCTTACGAAAGCGGTTAATCAACAATAAGTCGCAAAATTGGCCTATTAACGAAATTTTTCGCCCAGTGCAATGTTGTTTCTTTTTCGATTCTGCGTAAAAAAGAAAGATACACTTTTTCCTCTAAGTCGCACCGTTGAGGCTCCACACTCTTGTAAAGGTCTACGCCGCTAGGACTTAGAAAAATTTTCATACTTTACGATTTTTTCTCTCGATTTTAACGGTATAGGAAAGCGTTGTAGAGGAAAACGTTTGGGACGAAAGTTTCATGGCTTGCGATGCTCTACAAGAATACGACATTTCGATCGCCCGCCGAAATTAGGAAATCGCTTAATTAACAATAAGTTGCAAAAATTTGTTTATTAACAAAAATTTTCGCCCCGGGCAATATTGTTTCTCTTTCGATTCCGCGCCAGAAAGTATTAAAACTTTTTCCTCTAGGTCGCACCGCTGCCGCTCTACTGTCTTGGCGGAAACACCACTGCCGCCCGTCCTTACGAAAGCGGTTAATCAACAATAAGTCGCAAAATTGGCCTATTAACGAAATTTTTCGCCCAGTGCAATGTTGTTTCTTTTTCGATTCTGCGTAAAAAAGAAAGATACACTTTTTCCTCTAAGTCGCACCGTTGAGGCTCCACACTCTTGTAAAGGTCTACGCCGCTAGGACTTAGAAAAATTTTCATACTTTACGATTTTTTCTCTCGATTTTAACGGTATAGGAAAGCGTTGTAGAGGAAAACGTTTGGGACGAAAGTTTCATGGCTTGCGATGCTCTACAAGAATACGACATTTCGATCGCCCGCCGAAATTAGGAAATCGCTTAATTAACAATAAGTTGCAAAAATTTGTTTATTAACAAAAATTTTCGCCCCGGGCAATATTGTTTCTCTTTCGATTCCGCGCCAGAAAGTATTAAAACTTTTTCCTCTAGGTCGCACCGCTGCCGCTCTACTGTCTTGGCGGAAACACCACTGCCGCCCGTCCTTACGAAAGCGGTTAATCAACAATAAGTCGCAAAATTGGCCTATTAACGAAATTTTTCGCCCAGTGCAATGTTGTTTCTTTTTCGATTCTGCGTAAAAAAGAAAGATACACTTTTTCCTCTAAGTCGCACCGTTGAGGCTCTACACTCTTGTAAAGGTCTACGCCGCTGGGACTTTGAAAAATTTTCATACGCAACGGTTATTCTACAATAACTTTATAAATATTTTGTTTTGCTTGTATACGTGTATAACATTAATTGCTTCAAATACCCATCCCCGTCGATTGGTGGTTTTAGAAAATTTCTGCGATTAAAAAAAATTTTTATCGCTCTAATTATTGTTAAATATTTTCTAATCTACAATGTAAAATTAAAAACACCCTTATAAAAAGTTGTTGGTATTTTGATCTTATACGAGAATCTATATTTTGTTTTCCAAAAATAATTTTTTTGAGTTTTGAGCCTAACTTCAACTCGCCGTAAAATTTAAATTTTTAAAAAAAATTAAATTTTTTCCTGGCATTATTTATTAATTAGCCCTTCCGCGAGTATCTGTAAAAAAAAAATC
>CAXDIW010000448.1:17500-22500 GCA_963989415.1 Cerceris ruficornis
AAAAATTTGTTTATTAACAAAAATTTTCGCCCCGGGCAATATTGTTTCTCTTTCGATTCCGCGCCAGAAAGTATTAAAACTTTTTCCTCTAGGTCGCACCGCTGCCGCTCTACTGTCTTGGCGGAAACACCACTGCCGCCCGTCCTTACGAAAGCGGTTAATCAACAATAAGTCGCAAAATTGGCCTATTAACGAAATTTTTCGCCCAGTGCAATGTTGTTTCTTTTTCGATTCTGCGTAAAAAAGAAAGATACACTTTTTCCTCTAAGTCGCACCGTTGAGGCTCCACACTCTTGTAAAGGTCTACGCCGCTAGGACTTAGAAAAATTTTCATACTTTACGATTTTTTCTCTCGATTTTAACGGTATAGGAAAGCGTTGTAGAGGAAAACGTTTGGGACGAAAGTTTCATGGCTTGCGATGCTCTACAAGAATACGACATTTCGATCGCCCGCCGAAATTAGGAAATCGCTTAATTAACAATAAGTTGCAAAAATTTGTTTATTAACAAAAATTTTCGCCCCGGGCAATATTGTTTCTCTTTCGATTCCGCGCCAGAAAGTATTAAAACTTTTTCCTCTAGGTCGCACCGCTGCCGCTCTACTGTCTTGGCGGAAACACCACTGCCGCTCGTCCTTACGAAAGCGGTTAATCAACAATAAGTCGCAAAATTGGCCTATTAACGAAATTTTTCGCCCAGTGCAATGTTGTTTCTTTTTCGATTCTGCGTAAAAAAGAAAGATACACTTTTTCCTCTAAGTCGCACCGTTGAGGCTCCACACTCTTGTAAAGGTCTACGCCGCTAGGACTTAGAAAAATTTTCATACTTTACGATTTTTTCTCTCGATTTTAACGGTATAGGAAAGCGTTGTAGAGGAAAACGTTTGGGACGAAAGTTTCATGGCTTGCGATGCTCTACAAGAATACGACATTTCGATCGCCCGCCGAAATTAGGAAATCGCTTAATTAACAATAAGTTGCAAAAATTTGTTTATTAACAAAAATTTTCGCCCCGGGCAATATTGTTTCTCTTTCGATTCCGCGCCAGAAAGTATTAAAACTTTTTCCTCTAGGTCGCACCGCTGCCGCTCTACTGTCTTGGCGGAAACACCACTGCCGCCCGTCCTTACGAAAGCGGTTAATCAACAATAAGTCGCAAAATTGGCCTATTAACGAAATTTTTCGCCCAGTGCAATGTTGTTTCTTTTTCGATTCTGCGTAAAAAAGAAAGATACACTTTTTCCTCTAAGTCGCACCGTTGAGGCTCCACACTCTTGTAAAGGTCTACGCCGCTAGGACTTAGAAAAATTTTCATACTTTACGATTTTTTCTCTCGATTTTATCGGTATAGGAAAGCGTTGTAGAGGAAAACGTTTGGGACGAAAGTTTCATGGCTTGCGATGCTCTACAAGAATACGACATTTCGATCGCCCGCCGAAATTAGGAAATCGGTTAATTAACAATAAGTTGCACAAATTTGTTTATTAACAAAAATTTTCGCCCCGGGCAATATTGTTTCTCTTTCGATTCCGCGCCAGAAAGTATTAAAACTTTTTCCTCTAGGTCGCACCGCTGCCGCTCTACTGTCTTGGCGGAAACACCACTGCCGCTCGTCCTTACGAAATCGGTTAATCAACAATAAGTCGCAAAATTGGCCTATTAACGAAATTTTTCGCCCAGTGCAATGTTGTTTCTTTTTCGATTCTGCGTAAAAAAGAAAGATACACTTTTTCCTCTAAGTCGCACCGTTGAGGCTCCACACTCTTGTAAAGGTCTACGCCGCTAGGACTTAGAAAAATTTTCATACTTTACGATTTTTTCTCTCGATTTTAACGGTATAGGAAAGCGTTGTAGAGGAAAACGTTTGGGACGAAAGTTTCATGGCTTGCGATGCTCTACAAGAATACGACATTTCGATCGCCCGCCGAAATTAGGAAATCGCTTAATTAACAATAAGTTGCAAAAATTTGTTTATTAACAAAAATTTTCGCCCCGGGCAATATTGTTTCTCTTTCGATTCCGCGCCAGAAAGTATTAAAACTTTTTCCTCTAGGTCGCACCGCTGCCGCTCTACTGTCTTGGCGGAAACACCACTGCCGCCCGTCCTTACGAAAGCGGTTAATCAACAATAAGTCGCAAAATTGGCCTATTAACGAAATTTTTCGCCCAGTGCAATGTTGTTTCTTTTTCGATTCTGCGTAAAAAAGAAAGATACACTTTTTCCTCTAAGTCGCACCGTTGAGGCTCCACACTCTTGTAAAGGTCTACGCCGCTAGGACTTAGAAAAATTTTCATACTTTACGATTTTTTCTCTCGATTTTAACGGTATAGGAAAGCGTTGTAGAGGAAAACGTTTGGGACGAAAGTTTCATGGCTTGCGATGCTCTACAAGAATACGACATTTCGATCGCCCGCCGAAATTAGGAAATCGCTTAATTAACAATAAGTTGCAAAAATTTGTTTATTAACAAAAATTTTCGCCCCGGGCAATATTGTTTCTCTTTCGATTCCGCGCCAGAAAGTATTAAAACTTTTTCCTCTAGGTCGCACCGCTGCCGCTCTACTGTCTTGGCGGAAACACCACTGCCGCCCGTCCTTACGAAAGCGGTTAATCAACAATAAGTCGCAAAATTGGCCTATTAACGAAATTTTTCGCCCAGTGCAATGTTGTTTCTTTTTCGATTCTGCGTAAAAAAGAAAGATACACTTTTTCCTCTAAGTCGCACCGTTGAGGCTCCACACTCTTGTAAAGGTCTACGCCGCTAGGACTTAGAAAAATTTTCATACTTTACGATTTTTTCTCTCGATTTTAACGGTATAGGAAAGCGTTGTAGAGGAAAACGTTTGGGACGAAAGTTTCATGGCTTGCGATGCTCTACAAGAATACGACATTTCGATCGCCCGCCGAAATTAGGAAATCGCTTAATTAACAATAAGTTGCAAAAATTTGTTTATTAACAAAAATTTTCGCCCCGGGCAATATTGTTTCTCTTTCGATTCCGCGCCAGAAAGTATTAAAACTTTTTCCTCTAGGTCGCACCGCTGCCGCTCTACTGTCTTGGCGGAAACACCACTGCCGCCCGTCCTTACGAAAGCGGTTAATCAACAATAAGTCGCAAAATTGGCCTATTAACGAAATTTTTCGCCCAGTGCAATGTTGTTTCTTTTTCGATTCTGCGTAAAAAAGAAAGATACACTTTTTCCTCTAAGTCGCACCGTTGAGGCTCCACACTCTTGTAAAGGTCTACGCCGCTAGGACTTAGAAAAATTTTCATACTTTACGATTTTTTCTCTCGATTTTAACGGTATAGGAAAGCGTTGTAGAGGAAAACGTTTGGGACGAAAGTTTCATGGCTTGCGATGCTCTACAAGAATACGACATTTCGATCGCCCGCCGAAATTAGGAAATCGCTTAATTAACAATAAGTTGCAAAAATTTGTTTATTAACAAAAATTTTCGCCCCGGGCAATATTGTTTCTCTTTCGATTCCGCGCCAGAAAGTATTAAAACTTTTTCCTCTAGGTCGCACCGCTGCCGCTCTACTGTCTTGGCGGAAACACCACTGCCGCCCGTCCTTACGAAAGCGGTTAATCAACAATAAGTCGCAAAATTGGCCTATTAACGAAATTTTTCGCCCAGTGCAATGTTGTTTCTTTTTCGATTCTGCGTAAAAAAGAAAGATACACTTTTTCCTCTAAGTCGCACCGTTGAGGCTCCACACTCTTGTAAAGGTCTACGCCGCTAGGACTTAGAAAAATTTTCATACTTTACGATTTTTTCTCTCGATTTTAACGGTATAGGAAAGCGTTGTAGAGGAAAACGTTTGGGACGAAAGTTTCATGGCTTGCGATGCTCTACAAGAATACGACATTTCGATCGCCCGCCGAAATTAGGAAATCGCTTAATTAACAATAAGTTGCAAAAATTTGTTTATTAACAAAAATTTTCGCCCCGGGCAATATTGTTTCTCTTTCGATTCCGCGCCAGAAAGTATTAAAACTTTTTCCTCTAGGTCGCACCGCTGCCGCTCTACTGTCTTGGCGGAAACACCACTGCCGCCCGTCCTTACGAAAGCGGTTAATCAACAATAAGTCGCAAAATTGGCCTATTAACGAAATTTTTCGCCCAGTGCAATGTTGTTTCTTTTTCGATTCTGCGTAAAAAAGAAAGATACACTTTTTCCTCTAAGTCGCACCGTTGAGGCTCCACACTCTTGTAAAGGTCTACGCCGCTAGGACTTAGAAAAATTTTCATACTTTACGATTTTTTCTCTCGATTTTAACGGTATAGGAAAGCGTTGTAGAGGAAAACGTTTGGGACGAAAGTTTCATGGCTTGCGATGCTCTACAAGAATACGACATTTCGATCGCCCGCCGAAATTAGGAAATCGCTTAATTAACAATAAGTTGCAAAAATTTGTTTATTAACAAAAATTTTCGCCCCGGGCAATATTGTTTCTCTTTCGATTCCGCGCCAGAAAGTATTAAAACTTTTTCCTCTAGGTCGCACCGCTGCCGCTCTACTGTCTTGGCGGAAACACCACTGCCGCCCGTCCTTACGAAAGCGGTTAATCAACAATAAGTCGCAAAATTGGCCTATTAACGAAATTTTTCGCCCAGTGCAATGTTGTTTCTTTTTCGATTCTGCGTAAAAAAGAAAGATACACTTTTTCCTCTAAGTCGCACCGTTGAGGCTCCACACTCTTGTAAAGGTCTACGCCGCTAGGACTTAGAAAAATTTTCATACTTTACGATTTTTTCTCTCGATTTTAACGGTATAGGAAAGCGTTGTAGAGGAAAACGTTTGGGACGAAAGTTTCATGGCTTGCGATGCTCTACAAGAATACGACATTTCGATCGCCCGCCGAAATTAGGAAATCGCTTAATTAACAATAAGTTGCAAAAATTTGTTTATTAACAAAAATTTTCGCCCCGGGCAATATTGTTTCTCTTTCGATTCCGCGCCAGAAAGTATTAAAACTTTTTCCTCTAGGTCGCACC
>CAXDIW010000448.1:35000-70000 GCA_963989415.1 Cerceris ruficornis
TCTACAAGAATACGACATTTCGATCGCCCGCCGAAATTAGGAAATCGCTTAATTAACAATAAGTTGCAAAAATTTGTTTATTAACAAAAATTTTCGCCCCGGGCAATATTGTTTCTCTTTCGATTCCGCGCCAGAAAGTATTAAAACTTTTTCCTCTAGGTCGCACCGCTGCCGCTCTACTGTCTTGGCGGAAACACCACTGCCGCCCGTCCTTACGAAAGCGGTTAATCAACAATAAGTCGCAAAATTGGCCTATTAACGAAATTTTTCGCCCAGTGCAATGTTGTTTCTTTTTCGATTCTGCGTAAAAAAGAAAGATACACTTTTTCCTCTAAGTCGCACCGTTGAGGCTCCACACTCTTGTAAAGGTCTACGCCGCTAGGACTTAGAAAAATTTTCATACTTTACGATTTTTTCTCTCGATTTTAACGGTATAGGAAAGCGTTGTAGAGGAAAACGTTTGGGACGAAAGTTTCATGGCTTGCGATGCTCTACAAGAATACGACATTTCGATCGCCCGCCGAAATTAGGAAATCGCTTAATTAACAATAAGTTGCAAAAATTTGTTTATTAACAAAAATTTTCGCCCCGGGCAATATTGTTTCTCTTTCGATTCCGCGCCAGAAAGTATTAAAACTTTTTCCTCTAGGTCGCACCGCTGCCGCTCTACTGTCTTGGCGGAAACACCACTGCCGCCCGTCCTTACGAAAGCGGTTAATCAACAATAAGTCGCAAAATTGGCCTATTAACGAAATTTTTCGCCCAGTGCAATGTTGTTTCTTTTTCGATTCTGCGTAAAAAAGAAAGATACACTTTTTCCTCTAAGTCGCACCGTTGAGGCTCCACACTCTTGTAAAGGTCTACGCCGCTAGGACTTAGAAAAATTTTCATACTTTACGATTTTTTCTCTCGATTTTAACGGTATAGGAAAGCGTTGTAGAGGAAAACGTTTGGGACGAAAGTTTCATGGCTTGCGATGCTCTACAAGAATACGACATTTCGATCGCCCGCCGAAATTAGGAAATCGCTTAATTAACAATAAGTTGCAAAAATTTGTTTATTAACAAAAATTTTCGCCCCGGGCAATATTGTTTCTCTTTCGATTCCGCGCCAGAAAGTATTAAAACTTTTTCCTCTAGGTCGCACCGCTGCCGCTCTACTGTCTTGGCGGAAACACCACTGCCGCCCGTCCTTACGAAAGCGGTTAATCAACAATAAGTCGCAAAATTGGCCTATTAACGAAATTTTTCGCCCAGTGCAATGTTGTTTCTTTTTCGATTCTGCGTAAAAAAGAAAGATACACTTTTTCCTCTAAGTCGCACCGTTGAGGCTCCACACTCTTGTAAAGGTCTACGCCGCTAGGACTTAGAAAAATTTTCATACTTTACGATTTTTTCTCTCGATTTTAACGGTATAGGAAAGCGTTGTAGAGGAAAACGTTTGGGACGAAAGTTTCATGGCTTGCGATGCTCTACAAGAATACGACATTTCGATCGCCCGCCGAAATTAGGAAATCGCTTAATTAACAATAAGTTGCAAAAATTTGTTTATTAACAAAAATTTTCGCCCCGGGCAATATTGTTTCTCTTTCGATTCCGCGCCAGAAAGTATTAAAACTTTTTCCTCTAGGTCGCACCGCTGCCGCTCTACTGTCTTGGCGGAAACACCACTGCCGCTCGTCCTTACGAAAGCGGTTAATCAACAATAAGTCGCAAAATTGGCCTATTAACGAAATTTTTCGCCCAGTGCAATGTTGTTTCTTTTTCGATTCTGCGTAAAAAAGAAAGATACACTTTTTCCTCTAAGTCGCACCGTTGAGGCTCCACACTCTTGTAAAGGTCTACGCCGCTAGGACTTAGAAAAATTTTCATACTTTACGATTTTTTCTCTCGATTTTAACGGTATAGGAAAGCGTTGTAGAGGAAAACGTTTGGGACGAAAGTTTCATGGCTTGCGATGCTCTACAAGAATACGACATTTCGATCGCCCGCCGAAATTAGGAAATCGCTTAATTAACAATAAGTTGCAAAAATTTGTTTATTAACAAAAATTTTCGCCCCGGGCAATATTGTTTCTCTTTCGATTCCGCGCCAGAAAGTATTAAAACTTTTTCCTCTAGGTCGCACCGCTGCCGCTCTACTGTCTTGGCGGAAACACCACTGCCGCCCGTCCTTACGAAAGCGGTTAATCAACAATAAGTCGCAAAATTGGCCTATTAACGAAATTTTTCGCCCAGTGCAATGTTGTTTCTTTTTCGATTCTGCGTAAAAAAGAAAGATACACTTTTTCCTCTAAGTCGCACCGTTGAGGCTCCACACTCTTGTAAAGGTCTACGCCGCTAGGACTTAGAAAAATTTTCATACTTTACGATTTTTTCTCTCGATTTTAACGGTATAGGAAAGCGTTGTAGAGGAAAACGTTTGGGACGAAAGTTTCATGGCTTGCGATGCTCTACAAGAATACGACATTTCGATCGCCCGCCGAAATTAGGAAATCGCTTAATTAACAATAAGTTGCAAAAATTTGTTTATTAACAAAAATTTTCGCCCCGGGCAATATTGTTTCTCTTTCGATTCCGCGCCAGAAAGTATTAAAACTTTTTCCTCTAGGTCGCACCGCTGCCGCTCTACTGTCTTGGCGGAAACACCACTGCCGCCCGTCCTTACGAAAGCGGTTAATCAACAATAAGTCGCAAAATTGGCCTATTAACGAAATTTTTCGCCCAGTGCAATGTTGTTTCTTTTTCGATTCTGCGTAAAAAAGAAAGATACACTTTTTCCTCTAAGTCGCACCGTTGAGGCTCCACACTCTTGTAAAGGTCTACGCCGCTAGGACTTAGAAAAATTTTCATACTTTACGATTTTTTCTCTCGATTTTATCGGTATAGGAAAGCGTTGTAGAGGAAAACGTTTGGGACGAAAGTTTCATGGCTTGCGATGCTCTACAAGAATACGACATTTCGATCGCCCGCCGAAATTAGGAAATCGGTTAATTAACAATAAGTTGCACAAATTTGTTTATTAACAAAAATTTTCGCCCCGGGCAATATTGTTTCTCTTTCGATTCCGCGCCAGAAAGTATTAAAACTTTTTCCTCTAGGTCGCACCGCTGCCGCTCTACTGTCTTGGCGGAAACACCACTGCCGCTCGTCCTTACGAAATCGGTTAATCAACAATAAGTCGCAAAATTGGCCTATTAACGAAATTTTTCGCCCAGTGCAATGTTGTTTCTTTTTCGATTCTGCGTAAAAAAGAAAGATACACTTTTTCCTCTAAGTCGCACCGTTGAGGCTCCACACTCTTGTAAAGGTCTACGCCGCTAGGACTTAGAAAAATTTTCATACTTTACGATTTTTTCTCTCGATTTTAACGGTATAGGAAAGCGTTGTAGAGGAAAACGTTTGGGACGAAAGTTTCATGGCTTGCGATGCTCTACAAGAATACGACATTTCGATCGCCCGCCGAAATTAGGAAATCGCTTAATTAACAATAAGTTGCAAAAATTTGTTTATTAACAAAAATTTTCGCCCCGGGCAATATTGTTTCTCTTTCGATTCCGCGCCAGAAAGTATTAAAACTTTTTCCTCTAGGTCGCACCGCTGCCGCTCTACTGTCTTGGCGGAAACACCACTGCCGCCCGTCCTTACGAAAGCGGTTAATCAACAATAAGTCGCAAAATTGGCCTATTAACGAAATTTTTCGCCCAGTGCAATGTTGTTTCTTTTTCGATTCTGCGTAAAAAAGAAAGATACACTTTTTCCTCTAAGTCGCACCGTTGAGGCTCCACACTCTTGTAAAGGTCTACGCCGCTAGGACTTAGAAAAATTTTCATACTTTACGATTTTTTCTCTCGATTTTAACGGTATAGGAAAGCGTTGTAGAGGAAAACGTTTGGGACGAAAGTTTCATGGCTTGCGATGCTCTACAAGAATACGACATTTCGATCGCCCGCCGAAATTAGGAAATCGCTTAATTAACAATAAGTTGCAAAAATTTGTTTATTAACAAAAATTTTCGCCCCGGGCAATATTGTTTCTCTTTCGATTCCGCGCCAGAAAGTATTAAAACTTTTTCCTCTAGGTCGCACCGCTGCCGCTCTACTGTCTTGGCGGAAACACCACTGCCGCCCGTCCTTACGAAAGCGGTTAATCAACAATAAGTCGCAAAATTGGCCTATTAACGAAATTTTTCGCCCAGTGCAATGTTGTTTCTTTTTCGATTCTGCGTAAAAAAGAAAGATACACTTTTTCCTCTAAGTCGCACCGTTGAGGCTCCACACTCTTGTAAAGGTCTACGCCGCTAGGACTTAGAAAAATTTTCATACTTTACGATTTTTTCTCTCGATTTTAACGGTATAGGAAAGCGTTGTAGAGGAAAACGTTTGGGACGAAAGTTTCATGGCTTGCGATGCTCTACAAGAATACGACATTTCGATCGCCCGCCGAAATTAGGAAATCGCTTAATTAACAATAAGTTGCAAAAATTTGTTTATTAACAAAAATTTTCGCCCCGGGCAATATTGTTTCTCTTTCGATTCCGCGCCAGAAAGTATTAAAACTTTTTCCTCTAGGTCGCACCGCTGCCGCTCTACTGTCTTGGCGGAAACACCACTGCCGCCCGTCCTTACGAAAGCGGTTAATCAACAATAAGTCGCAAAATTGGCCTATTAACGAAATTTTTCGCCCAGTGCAATGTTGTTTCTTTTTCGATTCTGCGTAAAAAAGAAAGATACACTTTTTCCTCTAAGTCGCACCGTTGAGGCTCCACACTCTTGTAAAGGTCTACGCCGCTAGGACTTAGAAAAATTTTCATACTTTACGATTTTTTCTCTCGATTTTAACGGTATAGGAAAGCGTTGTAGAGGAAAACGTTTGGGACGAAAGTTTCATGGCTTGCGATGCTCTACAAGAATACGACATTTCGATCGCCCGCCGAAATTAGGAAATCGCTTAATTAACAATAAGTTGCAAAAATTTGTTTATTAACAAAAATTTTCGCCCCGGGCAATATTGTTTCTCTTTCGATTCCGCGCCAGAAAGTATTAAAACTTTTTCCTCTAGGTCGCACCGCTGCCGCTCTACTGTCTTGGCGGAAACACCACTGCCGCCCGTCCTTACGAAAGCGGTTAATCAACAATAAGTCGCAAAATTGGCCTATTAACGAAATTTTTCGCCGAGTGCAATGTTGTTTCTTTTTCGATTCTGCGTAAAAAAGAAAGATACACTTTTTCCTCTAAGTCGCACCGTTGAGGCTCCACACTCTTGTAAAGGTCTACGCCGCTAGGACTTAGAAAAATTTTCATACTTTACGATTTTTTCTCTCGATTTTAACGGTATAGGAAAGCGTTGTAGAGGAAAACGTTTGGGACGAAAGTTTCATGGCTTGCGATGCTCTACAAGAATACGACATTTCGATCGCCCGCCGAAATTAGGAAATCGCTTAATTAACAATAAGTTGCAAAAATTTGTTTATTAACAAAAATTTTCGCCCCGGGCAATATTGTTTCTCTTTCGATTCCGCGCCAGAAAGTATTAAAACTTTTTCCTCTAGGTCGCACCGCTGCCGCTCTACTGTCTTGGCGGAAACACCACTGCCGCCCGTCCTTACGAAAGCGGTTAATCAACAATAAGTCGCAAAATTGGCCTATTAACGAAATTTTTCGCCCAGTGCAATGTTGTTTCTTTTTCGATTCTGCGTAAAAAAGAAAGATACACTTTTTCCTCTAAGTCGCACCGTTGAGGCTCCACACTCTTGTAAAGGTCTACGCCGCTAGGACTTAGAAAAATTTTCATACTTTACGATTTTTTCTCTCGATTTTAACGGTATAGGAAAGCGTTGTAGAGGAAAACGTTTGGGACGAAAGTTTCATGGCTTGCGATGCTCTACAAGAATACGACATTTCGATCGCCCGCCGAAATTAGGAAATCGCTTAATTAACAATAAGTTGCAAAAATTTGTTTATTAACAAAAATTTTCGCCCCGGGCAATATTGTTTCTCTTTCGATTCCGCGCCAGAAAGTATTAAAACTTTTTCCTCTAGGTCGCACCGCTGCCGCTCTACTGTCTTGGCGGAAACACCACTGCCGCCCGTCCTTACGAAAGCGGTTAATCAACAATAAGTCGCAAAATTGGCCTATTAACGAAATTTTTCGCCCAGTGCAATGTTGTTTCTTTTTCGATTCTGCGTAAAAAAGAAAGATACACTTTTTCCTCTAAGTCGCACCGTTGAGGCTCCACACTCTTGTAAAGGTCTACGCCGCTAGGACTTAGAAAAATTTTCATACTTTACGATTTTTTCTCTCGATTTTAACGGTATAGGAAAGCGTTGTAGAGGAAAACGTTTGGGACGAAAGTTTCATGGCTTGCGATGCTCTACAAGAATACGACATTTCGATCGCCCGCCGAAATTAGGAAATCGCTTAATTAACAATAAGTTGCAAAAATTTGTTTATTAACAAAAATTTTCGCCCCGGGCAATATTGTTTCTCTTTCGATTCCGCGCCAGAAAGTATTAAAACTTTTTCCTCTAGGTCGCACCGCTGCCGCTCTACTGTCTTGGCGGAAACACCACTGCCGCCCGTCCTTACGAAAGCGGTTAATCAACAATAAGTCGCAAAATTGGCCTATTAACGAAATTTTTCGCCCAGTGCAATGTTGTTTCTTTTTCGATTCTGCGTAAAAAAGAAAGATACACTTTTTCCTCTAAGTCGCACCGTTGAGGCTCCACACTCTTGTAAAGGTCTACGCCGCTAGGACTTAGAAAAATTTTCATACTTTACGATTTTTTCTCTCGATTTTAACGGTATAGGAAAGCGTTGTAGAGGAAAACGTTTGGGACGAAAGTTTCATGGCTTGCGATGCTCTACAAGAATACGACATTTCGATCGCCCGCCGAAATTAGGAAATCGCTTAATTAACAATAAGTTGCAAAAATTTGTTTATTAACAAAAATTTTCGCCCCGGGCAATATTGTTTCTCTTTCGATTCCGCGCCAGAAAGTATTAAAACTTTTTCCTCTAGGTCGCACCGCTGCCGCTCTACTGTCTTGGCGGAAACACCACTGCCGCCCGTCCTTACGAAAGCGGTTAATCAACAATAAGTCGCAAAATTGGCCTATTAACGAAATTTTTCGCCCAGTGCAATGTTGTTTCTTTTTCGATTCTGCGTAAAAAAGAAAGATACACTTTTTCCTCTAAGTCGCACCGTTGAGGCTCCACACTCTTGTAAAGGTTTACGCCGCTAGGACTTAGAAAAATTTTCATACTTTACGATTTTTTCTCTCGATTTTAACGGTATAGGAAAGCGTTGTAGAGGAAAACGTTTGGGACGAAAGTTTCATGGCTTGCGATGCTCTACAAGAATACGACATTTCGATCGCCCGCCGAAATTAGGAAATCGCTTAATTAACAATAAGTTGCAAAAATTTGTTTATTAACAAAAATTTTCGCCCCGGGCAATATTGTTTCTCTTTCGATTCCGCGCCAGAAAGTATTAAAACTTTTTCCTCTAGGTCGCACCGCTGCCGCTCTACTGTCTTGGCGGAAACACCACTGCCGCCCGTCCTTACGAAAGCGGTTAATCAACAATAAGTCGCAAAATTGGCCTATTAACGAAATTTTTCGCCCAGTGCAATGTTGTTTCTTTTTCGATTCTGCGTAAAAAAGAAAGATACACTTTTTCCTCTAAGTCGCACCGTTGAGGCTCCACACTCTTGTAAAGGTCTACGCCGCTAGGACTTAGAAAAATTTTCATACTTTACGATTTTTTCTCTCGATTTTAACGGTATAGGAAAGCGTTGTAGAGGAAAACGTTTGGGACGAAAGTTTCATGGCTTGCGATGCTCTACAAGAATACGACATTTCGATCGCCCGCCGAAATTAGGAAATCGCTTAATTAAC
This sequence comes from Cerceris ruficornis, assembly GCA_963989415.1. Classification (NCBI taxonomy): domain Eukaryota; kingdom Metazoa; phylum Arthropoda; class Insecta; order Hymenoptera; family Crabronidae; genus Cerceris; species Cerceris ruficornis. The sequence goes on from CAXDIW010000448.1 coordinate 42,898, forward strand.
AATAAGTTGCAAAAATTTGTTTATTAACAAAAATTTTCGCCCCGGGCAATATTGTTTCTCTTTCGATTCCGCGCCAGAAAGTATTAAAACTTTTTCCTCTAGGTCGCACCGCTGCCGCTCTACTGTCTTGGCGGAAACACCACTGCCGCCCGTCCTTACGAAAGCGGTTAATCAACAATAAGTCGCAAAATTGGCCTATTAACGAAATTTTTCGCCCAGTGCAATGTTGTTTCTTTTTCGATTCTGCGTAAAAAAGAAAGATACACTTTTTCCTCTAAGTCGCACCGTTGAGGCTCCACACTCTTGTAAAGGTCTACGCCGCTAGGACTTAGAAAAATTTTCATACTTTACGATTTTTTCTCTCGATTTTAACGGTATAGGAAAGCGTTGTAGAGGAAAACGTTTGGGACGAAAGTTTCATGGCTTGCGATGCTCTACAAGAATACGACATTTCGATCGCCCGCCGAAATTAGGAAATCGCTTAATTAACAATAAGTTGCAAAAATTTGTTTATTAACAAAAATTTTCGCCCCGGGCAATATTGTTTCTCTTTCGATTCCGCGCCAGAAAGTATTAAAACTTTTTCCTCTAGGTCGCACCGCTGCCGCTCTACTGTCTTGGCGGAAACACCACTGCCGCCCGTCCTTACGAAAGCGGTTAATCAACAATAAGTCGCAAAATTGGCCTATTAACGAAATTTTTCGCCCAGTGCAATGTTGTTTCTTTTTCGATTCTGCGTAAAAAAGAAAGATACACTTTTTCCTCTAAGTCGCACCGTTGAGGCTCCACACTCTTGTAAAGGTCTACGCCGCTAGGACTTAGAAAAATTTTCATACTTTACGATTTTTTCTCTCGATTTTATCGGTATAGGAAAGCGTTGTAGAGGAAAACGTTTGGGACGAAAGTTTCATGGCTTGCGATGCTCTACAAGAATACGACATTTCGATCGCCCGCCGAAATTAGGAAATCGCTTAATTAACAATAAGTTGCAAAAATTTGTTTATTAACAAAAATTTTCGCCCCGGGCAATATTGTTTCTCTTTCGATTCCGCGCCAGAAAGTATTAAAACTTTTTCCTCTAGGTCGCACCGCTGCCGCTCTACTGTCTTGGCGGAAACACCACTGCCGCCCGTCCTTACGAAAGCGGTTAATCAACAATAAGTCGCAAAATTGGCCTATTAACGAAATTTTTCGCCCAGTGCAATGTTGTTTCTTTTTCGATTCTGCGTAAAAAAGAAAGATACACTTTTTCCTCTAAGTCGCACCGTTGAGGCTCCACACTCTTGTAAAGGTCTACGCCGCTAGGACTTAGAAAAATTTTCATACTTTACGATTTTTTCTCTCGATTTTAACGGTATAGGAAAGCGTTGTAGAGGAAAACGTTTGGGACGAAAGTTTCATGGCTTGCGATGCTCTACAAGAATACGACATTTCGATCGCCCGCCGAAATTAGGAAATCGCTTAATTAACAATAAGTTGCAAAAATTTGTTTATTAACAAAAATTTTCGCCCCGGGCAATATTGTTTCTCTTTCGATTCCGCGCCAGAAAGTATTAAAACTTTTTCCTCTAGGTCGCACCGCTGCCGCTCTACTGTCTTGGCGGAAACACCACTGCCGCCCGTCCTTACGAAAGCGGTTAATCAACAATAAGTCGCAAAATTGGCCTATTAACGAAATTTTTCGCCCAGTGCAATGTTGTTTCTTTTTCGATTCTGCGTAAAAAAGAAAGATACACTTTTTCCTCTAAGTCGCACCGTTGAGGCTCCACACTCTTGTAAAGGTCTACGCCGCTAGGACTTAGAAAAATTTTCATACTTTACGATTTTTTCTCTCGATTTTAACGGTATAGGAAAGCGTTGTAGAGGAAAACGTTTGGGACGAAAGTTTCATGGCTTGCGATGCTCTACAAGAATACGACATTTCGATCGCCCGCCGAAATTAGGAAATCGCTTAATTAACAATAAGTTGCAAAAATTTGTTTATTAACAAAAATTTTCGCCCCGGGCAATATTGTTTCTCTTTCGATTCCGCGCCAGAAAGTATTAAAACTTTTTCCTCTAGGTCGCACCGCTGCCGCTCTACTGTCTTGGCGGAAACACCACTGCCGCCCGTCCTTACGAAAGCGGTTAATCAACAATAAGTCGCAAAATTGGCCTATTAACGAAATTTTTCGCCCAGTGCAATGTTGTTTCTTTTTCGATTCTGCGTAAAAAAGAAAGATACACTTTTTCCTCTAAGTCGCACCGTTGAGGCTCCACACTCTTGTAAAGGTTTACGCCGCTAGGACTTAGAAAAATTTTCATACTTTACGATTTTTTCTCTCGATTTTAACGGTATAGGAAAGCGTTGTAGAGGAAAACGTTTGGGACGAAAGTTTCATGGCTTGCGATGCTCTACAAGAATACGACATTTCGATCGCCCGCCGAAATTAGGAAATCGCTTAATTAACAATAAGTTGCAAAAATTTGTTTATTAACAAAAATTTTCGCCCCGGGCAATATTGTTTCTCTTTCGATTCCGCGCCAGAAAGTATTAAAACTTTTTCCTCTAGGTCGCACCGCTGCCGCTCTACTGTCTTGGCGGAAACACCACTGCCGCCCGTCCTTACGAAAGCGGTTAATCAACAATAAGTCGCAAAATTGGCCTATTAACGAAATTTTTCGCCCAGTGCAATGTTGTTTCTTTTTCGATTCTGCGTAAAAAAGAAAGATACACTTTTTCCTCTAAGTCGCACCGTTGAGGCTCCACACTCTTGTAAAGGTCTACGCCGCTAGGACTTAGAAAAATTTTCATACTTTACGATTTTTTCTCTCGATTTTAACGGTATAGGAAAGCGTTGTAGAGGAAAACGTTTGGGACGAAAGTTTCATGGCTTGCGATGCTCTACAAGAATACGACATTTCGATCGCCCGCCGAAATTAGGAAATCGCTTAATTAACAATAAGTTGCAAAAATTTGTTTATTAACAAAAATTTTCGCCCCGGGCAATATTGTTTCTCTTTCGATTCCGCGCCAGAAAGTATTAAAACTTTTTCCTCTAGGTCGCACCGCTGCCGCTCTACTGTCTTGGCGGAAACACCACTGCCGCCCGTCCTTACGAAAGCGGTTAATCAACAATAAGTCGCAAAATTGGCCTATTAACGAAATTTTTCGCCCAGTGCAATGTTGTTTCTTTTTCGATTCTGCGTAAAAAAGAAAGATACACTTTTTCCTCTAAGTCGCACCGTTGAGGCTCCACACTCTTGTAAAGGTCTACGCCGCTAGGACTTAGAAAAATTTTCATACTTTACGATTTTTTCTCTCGATTTTAACGGTATAGGAAAGCGTTGTAGAGGAAAACGTTTGGGACGAAAGTTTCATGGCTTGCGATGCTCTACAAGAATACGACATTTCGATCGCCCGCCGAAATTAGGAAATCGCTTAATTAACAATAAGTTGCAAAAATTTGTTTATTAACAAAAATTTTCGCCCCGGGCAATATTGTTTCTCTTTCGATTCCGCGCCAGAAAGTATTAAAACTTTTTCCTCTAGGTCGCACCGCTGCCGCTCTACTGTCTTGGCGGAAACACCACTGCCGCCCGTCCTTACGAAAGCGGTTAATCAACAATAAGTCGCAAAATTGGCCTATTAACGAAATTTTTCGCCCAGTGCAATGTTGTTTCTTTTTCGATTCTGCGTAAAAAAGAAAGATACACTTTTTCCTCTAAGTCGCACCGTTGAGGCTCCACACTCTTGTAAAGGTCTACGCCGCTAGGACTTAGAAAAATTTTCATACTTTACGATTTTTTCTCTCGATTTTATCGGTATAGGAAAGCGTTGTAGAGGAAAACGTTTGGGACGAAAGTTTCATGGCTTGCGATGCTCTACAAGAATACGACATTTCGATCGCCCGCCGAAATTAGGAAATCGGTTAATTAACAATAAGTTGCACAAATTTGTTTATTAACAAAAATTTTCGCCCCGGGCAATATTGTTTCTCTTTCGATTCCGCGCCAGAAAGTATTAAAACTTTTTCCTCTAGGTCGCACCGCTGCCGCTCTACTGTCTTGGCGGAAACACCACTGCCGCTCGTCCTTACGAAATCGGTTAATCAACAATAAGTCGCAAAATTGGCCTATTAACGAAATTTTTCGCCCAGTGCAATGTTGTTTCTTTTTCGATTCTGCGTAAAAAAGAAAGATACACTTTTTCCTCTAAGTCGCACCGTTGAGGCTCCACACTCTTGTAAAGGTCTACGCCGCTAGGACTTAGAAAAATTTTCATACTTTACGATTTTTTCTCTCGATTTTAACGGTATAGGAAAGCGTTGTAGAGGAAAACGTTTGGGACGAAAGTTTCATGGCTTGCGATGCTCTACAAGAATACGACATTTCGATCGCCCGCCGAAATTAGGAAATCGCTTAATTAACAATAAGTTGCAAAAATTTGTTTATTAACAAAAATTTTCGCCCCGGGCAATATTGTTTCTCTTTCGATTCCGCGCCAGAAAGTATTAAAACTTTTTCCTCTAGGTCGCACCGCTGCCGCTCTACTGTCTTGGCGGAAACACCACTGCCGCCCGTCCTTACGAAAGCGGTTAATCAACAATAAGTCGCAAAATTGGCCTATTAACGAAATTTTTCGCCCAGTGCAATGTTGTTTCTTTTTCGATTCTGCGTAAAAAAGAAAGATACACTTTTTCCTCTAAGTCGCACCGTTGAGGCTCCACACTCTTGTAAAGGTCTACGCCGCTAGGACTTAGAAAAATTTTCATACTTTACGATTTTTTCTCTCGATTTTATCGGTATAGGAAAGCGTTGTAGAGGAAAACGTTTGGGACGAAAGTTTCATGGCTTGCGATGCTCTACAAGAATACGACATTTCGATCGCCCGCCGAAATTAGGAAATCGGTTAATTAACAATAAGTTGCACAAATTTGTTTATTAACAAAAATTTTCGCCCCGGGCAATATTGTTTCTCTTTCGATTCCGCGCCAGAAAGTATTAAAACTTTTTCCTCTAGGTCGCACCGCTGCCGCTCTACTGTCTTGGCGGAAACACCACTGCCGCTCGTCCTTACGAAATCGGTTAATCAACAATAAGTCGCAAAATTGGCCTATTAACGAAATTTTTCGCCCAGTGCAATGTTGTTTCTTTTTCGATTCTGCGTAAAAAAGAAAGATACACTTTTTCCTCTAAGTCGCACCGTTGAGGCTCCACACTCTTGTAAAGGTCTACGCCGCTAGGACTTAGAAAAATTTTCATACTTTACGATTTTTTCTCTCGATTTTAACGGTATAGGAAAGCGTTGTAGAGGAAAACGTTTGGGACGAAAGTTTCATGGCTTGCGATGCTCTACAAGAATACGACATTTCGATCGCCCGCCGAAATTAGGAAATCGCTTAATTAACAATAAGTTGCAAAAATTTGTTTATTAACAAAAATTTTCGCCCCGGGCAATATTGTTTCTCTTTCGATTCCGCGCCAGAAAGTATTAAAACTTTTTCCTCTAGGTCGCACCGCTGCCGCTCTACTGTCTTGGCGGAAACACCACTGCCGCCCGTCCTTACGAAAGCGGTTAATCAACAATAAGTCGCAAAATTGGCCTATTAACGAAATTTTTCGCCCAGTGCAATGTTGTTTCTTTTTCGATTCTGCGTAAAAAAGAAAGATACACTTTTTCCTCTAAGTCGCACCGTTGAGGCTCCACACTCTTGTAAAGGTCTACGCCGCTAGGACTTAGAAAAATTTTCATACTTTACGATTTTTTCTCTCGATTTTAACGGTATAGGAAAGCGTTGTAGAGGAAAACGTTTGGGACGAAAGTTTCATGGCTTGCGATGCTCTACAAGAATACGACATTTCGATCGCCCGCCGAAATTAGGAAATCGCTTAATTAACAATAAGTTGCAAAAATTTGTTTATTAACAAAAATTTTCGCCCCGGGCAATATTGTTTCTCTTTCGATTCCGCGCCAGAAAGTATTAAAACTTTTTCCTCTAGGTCGCACCGCTGCCGCTCTACTGTCTTGGCGGAAACACCACTGCCGCCCGTCCTTACGAAAGCGGTTAATCAACAATAAGTCGCAAAATTGGCCTATTAACGAAATTTTTCGCCCAGTGCAATGTTGTTTCTTTTTCGATTCTGCGTAAAAAAGAAAGATACACTTTTTCCTCTAAGTCGCACCGTTGAGGCTCCACACTCTTGTAAAGGTCTACGCCGCTAGGACTTAGAAAAATTTTCATACTTTACGATTTTTTCTCTCGATTTTAACGGTATAGGAAAGCGTTGTAGAGGAAAACGTTTGGGACGAAAGTTTCATGGCTTGCGATGCTCTACAAGAATACGACATTTCGATCGCCCGCCGAAATTAGGAAATCGCTTAATTAACAATAAGTTGCAAAAATTTGTTTATTAACAAAAATTTTCGCCCCGGGCAATATTGTTTCTCTTTCGATTCCGCGCCAGAAAGTATTAAAACTTTTTCCTCTAGGTCGCACCGCTGCCGCTCTACTGTCTTGGCGGAAACACCACTGCCGCCCGTCCTTACGAAAGCGGTTAATCAACAATAAGTCGCAAAATTGGCCTATTAACGAAATTTTTCGCCCAGTGCAATGTTGTTTCTTTTTCGATTCTGCGTAAAAAAGAAAGATACACTTTTTCCTCTAAGTCGCACCGTTGAGGCTCCACACTCTTGTAAAGGTCTACGCCGCTAGGACTTAGAAAAATTTTCATACTTTACGATTTTTTCTCTCGATTTTAACGGTATAGGAAAGCGTTGTAGAGGAAAACGTTTGGGACGAAAGTTTCATGGCTTGCGATGCTCTACAAGAATACGACATTTCGATCGCCCGCCGAAATTAGGAAATCGCTTAATTAACAATAAGTTGCAAAAATTTGTTTATTAACAAAAATTTTCGCCCCGGGCAATATTGTTTCTCTTTCGATTCCGCGCCAGAAAGTATTAAAACTTTTTCCTCTAGGTCGCACCGCTGCCGCTCTACTGTCTTGGCGGAAACACCACTGCCGCCCGTCCTTACGAAAGCGGTTAATCAACAATAAGTCGCAAAATTGGCCTATTAACGAAATTTTTCGCCCAGTGCAATGTTGTTTCTTTTTCGATTCTGCGTAAAAAAGAAAGATACACTTTTTCCTCTAAGTCGCACCGTTGAGGCTCCACACTCTTGTAAAGGTCTACGCCGCTAGGACTTAGAAAAATTTTCATACTTTACGATTTTTTCTCTCGATTTTAACGGTATAGGAAAGCGTTGTAGAGGAAAACGTTTGGGACGAAAGTTTCATGGCTTGCGATGCTCTACAAGAATACGACATTTCGATCGCCCGCCGAAATTAGGAAATCGCTTAATTAACAATAAGTTGCAAAAATTTGTTTATTAACAAAAATTTTCGCCCCGGGCAATATTGTTTCTCTTTCGATTCCGCGCCAGAAAGTATTAAAACTTTTTCCTCTAGGTCGCACCGCTGCCGCTCTACTGTCTTGGCGGAAACACCACTGCCGCCCGTCCTTACGAAAGCGGTTAATCAACAATAAGTCGCAAAATTGGCCTATTAACGAAATTTTTCGCCCAGTGCAATGTTGTTTCTTTTTCGATTCTGCGTAAAAAAGAAAGATACACTTTTTCCTCTAAGTCGCACCGTTGAGGCTCCACACTCTTGTAAAGGTCTACGCCGCTAGGACTTAGAAAAATTTTCATACTTTACGATTTTTTCTCTCGATTTTAACGGTATAGGAAAGCGTTGTAGAGGAAAACGTTTGGGACGAAAGTTTCATGGCTTGCGATGCTCTACAAGAATACGACATTTCGATCGCCCGCCGAAATTAGGAAATCGCTTAATTAACAATAAGTTGCAAAAATTTGTTTATTAACAAAAATTTTCGCCCCGGGCAATATTGTTTCTCTTTCGATTCCGCGCCAGAAAGTATTAAAACTTTTTCCTCTAGGTCGCACCGCTGCCGCTCTACTGTCTTGGCGGAAACACCACTGCCGCCCGTCCTTACGAAAGCGGTTAATCAACAATAAGTCGCAAAATTGGCCTATTAACGAAATTTTTCGCCCAGTGCAATGTTGTTTCTTTTTCGATTCTGCGTAAAAAAGAAAGATACACTTTTTCCTCTAAGTCGCACCGTTGAGGCTCCACACTCTTGTAAAGGTCTACGCCGCTAGGACTTAGAAAAATTTTCATACTTTACGATTTTTTCTCTCGATTTTAACGGTATAGGAAAGCGTTGTAGAGGAAAACGTTTGGGACGAAAGTTTCATGGCTTGCGATGCTCTACAAGAATACGACATTTCGATCGCCCGCCGAAATTAGGAAATCGCTTAATTAACAATAAGTTGCAAAAATTTGTTTATTAACAAAAATTTTCGCCCCGGGCAATATTGTTTCTCTTTCGATTCCGCGCCAGAAAGTATTAAAACTTTTTCCTCTAGGTCGCACCGCTGCCGCTCTACTGTCTTGGCGGAAACACCACTGCCGCCCGTCCTTACGAAAGCGGTTAATCAACAATAAGTCGCAAAATTGGCCTATTAACGAAATTTTTCGCCCAGTGCAATGTTGTTTCTTTTTCGATTCTGCGTAAAAAAGAAAGATACACTTTTTCCTCTAAGTCGCACCGTTGAGGCTCCACACTCTTGTAAAGGTCTACGCCGCTAGGACTTAGAAAAATTTTCATACTTTACGATTTTTTCTCTCGATTTTAACGGTATAGGAAAGCGTTGTAGAGGAAAACGTTTGGGACGAAAGTTTCATGGCTTGCGATGCTCTACAAGAATACGACATTTCGATCGCCCGCCGAAATTAGGAAATCGCTTAATTAACAATAAGTTGCAAAAATTTGTTTATTAACAAAAATTTTCGCCCCGGGCAATATTGTTTCTCTTTCGATTCCGCGCCAGAAAGTATTAAAACTTTTTCCTCTAGGTCGCACCGCTGCCGCTCTACTGTCTTGGCGGAAACACCACTGCCGCCCGTCCTTACGAAAGCGGTTAATCAACAATAAGTCGCAAAATTGGCCTATTAACGAAATTTTTCGCCCAGTGCAATGTTGTTTCTTTTTCGATTCTGCGTAAAAAAGAAAGATACACTTTTTCCTCTAAGTCGCACCGTTGAGGCTCCACACTCTTGTAAAGGTTTACGCCGCTAGGACTTAGAAAAATTTTCATACTTTACGATTTTTTCTCTCGATTTTAACGGTATAGGAAAGCGTTGTAGAGGAAAACGTTTGGGACGAAAGTTTCATGGCTTGCGATGCTCTACAAGAATACGACATTTCGATCGCCCGCCGAAATTAGGAAATCGCTTAATTAACAATAAGTTGCAAAAATTTGTTTATTAACAAAAATTTTCGCCCCGGGCAATATTGTTTCTCTTTCGATTCCGCGCCAGAAAGTATTAAAACTTTTTCCTCTAGGTCGCACCGCTGCCGCTCTACTGTCTTGGCGGAAACACCACTGCCGCCCGTCCTTACGAAAGCGGTTAATCAACAATAAGTCGCAAAATTGGCCTATTAACGAAATTTTTCGCCCAGTGCAATGTTGTTTCTTTTTCGATTCTGCGTAAAAAAGAAAGATACACTTTTTCCTCTAAGTCGCACCGTTGAGGCTCCACACTCTTGTAAAGGTCTACGCCGCTAGGACTTAGAAAAATTTTCATACTTTACGATTTTTTCTCTCGATTTTAACGGTATAGGAAAGCGTTGTAGAGGAAAACGTTTGGGACGAAAGTTTCATGGCTTGCGATGCTCTACAAGAATACGACATTTCGATCGCCCGCCGAAATTAGGAAATCGCTTAATTAACAATAAGTTGCAAAAATTTGTTTATTAACAAAAATTTTCGCCCCGGGCAATATTGTTTCTCTTTCGATTCCGCGCCAGAAAGTATTAAAACTTTTTCCTCTAGGTCGCACCGCTGCCGCTCTACTGTCTTGGCGGAAACACCACTGCCGCCCGTCCTTACGAAAGCGGTTAATCAACAATAAGTCGCAAAATTGGCCTATTAACGAAATTTTTCGCCCAGTGCAATGTTGTTTCTTTTTCGATTCTGCGTAAAAAAGAAAGATACACTTTTTCCTCTAAGTCGCACCGTTGAGGCTCCACACTCTTGTAAAGGTCTACGCCGCTAGGACTTAGAAAAATTTTCATACTTTACGATTTTTTCTCTCGATTTTAACGGTATAGGAAAGCGTTGTAGAGGAAAACGTTTGGGACGAAAGTTTCATGGCTTGCGATGCTCTACAAGAATACGACATTTCGATCGCCCGCCGAAATTAGGAAATCGCTTAATTAACAATAAGTTGCAAAAATTTGTTTATTAACAAAAATTTTCGCCCCGGGCAATATTGTTTCTCTTTCGATTCCGCGCCAGAAAGTATTAAAACTTTTTCCTCTAGGTCGCACCGCTGCCGCTCTACTGTCTTGGCGGAAACACCACTGCCGCCCGTCCTTACGAAAGCGGTTAATCAACAATAAGTCGCAAAATTGGCCTATTAACGAAATTTTTCGCCCAGTGCAATGTTGTTTCTTTTTCGATTCTGCGTAAAAAAGAAAGATACACTTTTTCCTCTAAGTCGCACCGTTGAGGCTCCACACTCTTGTAAAGGTCTACGCCGCTAGGACTTAGAAAAATTTTCATACTTTACGATTTTTTCTCTCGATTTTAACGGTATAGGAAAGCGTTGTAGAGGAAAACGTTTGGGACGAAAGTTTCATGGCTTGCGATGCTCTACAAGAATACGACATTTCGATCGCCCGCCGAAATTAGGAAATCGCTTAATTAACAATAAGTTGCAAAAATTTGTTTATTAACAAAAATTTTCGCCCCGGGCAATATTGTTTCTCTTTCGATTCCGCGCCAGAAAGTATTAAAACTTTTTCCTCTAGGTCGCACCGCTGCCGCTCTACTGTCTTGGCGGAAACACCACTGCCGCCCGTCCTTACGAAAGCGGTTAATCAACAATAAGTCGCAAAATTGGCCTATTAACGAAATTTTTCGCCCAGTGCAATGTTGTTTCTTTTTCGATTCTGCGTAAAAAAGAAAGATACACTTTTTCCTCTAAGTCGCACCGTTGAGGCTCCACACTCTTGTAAAGGTCTACGCCGCTAGGACTTAGAAAAATTTTCATACTTTACGATTTTTTCTCTCGATTTTATCGGTATAGGAAAGCGTTGTAGAGGAAAACGTTTGGGACGAAAGTTTCATGGCTTGCGATGCTCTACAAGAATACGACATTTCGATCGCCCGCCGAAATTAGGAAATCGGTTAATTAACAATAAGTTGCACAAATTTGTTTATTAACAAAAATTTTCGCCCCGGGCAATATTGTTTCTCTTTCGATTCCGCGCCAGAAAGTATTAAAACTTTTTCCTCTAGGTCGCACCGCTGCCGCTCTACTGTCTTGGCGGAAACACCACTGCCGCTCGTCCTTACGAAATCGGTTAATCAACAATAAGTCGCAAAATTGGCCTATTAACGAAATTTTTCGCCCAGTGCAATGTTGTTTCTTTTTCGATTCTGCGTAAAAAAGAAAGATACACTTTTTCCTCTAAGTCGCACCGTTGAGGCTCCACACTCTTGTAAAGGTCTACGCCGCTAGGACTTAGAAAAATTTTCATACTTTACGATTTTTTCTCTCGATTTTAACGGTATAGGAAAGCGTTGTAGAGGAAAACGTTTGGGACGAAAGTTTCATGGCTTGCGATGCTCTACAAGAATACGACATTTCGATCGCCCGCCGAAATTAGGAAATCGCTTAATTAACAATAAGTTGCAAAAATTTGTTTATTAACAAAAATTTTCGCCCCGGGCAATATTGTTTCTCTTTCGATTCCGCGCCAGAAAGTATTAAAACTTTTTCCTCTAGGTCGCACCGCTGCCGCTCTACTGTCTTGGCGGAAACACCACTGCCGCCCGTCCTTACGAAAGCGGTTAATCAACAATAAGTCGCAAAATTGGCCTATTAACGAAATTTTTCGCCCAGTGCAATGTTGTTTCTTTTTCGATTCTGCGTAAAAAAGAAAGATACACTTTTTCCTCTAAGTCGCACCGTTGAGGCTCCACACTCTTGTAAAGGTCTACGCCGCTAGGACTTAGAAAAATTTTCATACTTTACGATTTTTTCTCTCGATTTTAACGGTATAGGAAAGCGTTGTAGAGGAAAACGTTTGGGACGAAAGTTTCATGGCTTGCGATGCTCTACAAGAATACGACATTTCGATCGCCCGCCGAAATTAGGAAATCGCTTAATTAACAATAAGTTGCAAAAATTTGTTTATTAACAAAAATTTTCGCCCCGGGCAATATTGTTTCTCTTTCGATTCCGCGCCAGAAAGTATTAAAACTTTTTCCTCTAGGTCGCACCGCTGCCGCTCTACTGTCTTGGCGGAAACACCACTGCCGCCCGTCCTTACGAAAGCGGTTAATCAACAATAAGTCGCAAAATTGGCCTATTAACGAAATTTTTCGCCCAGTGCAATGTTGTTTCTTTTTCGATTCTGCGTAAAAAAGAAAGATACACTTTTTCCTCTAAGTCGCACCGTTGAGGCTCCACACTCTTGTAAAGGTCTACGCCGCTAGGACTTAGAAAAATTTTCATACTTTACGATTTTTTCTCTCGATTTTAACGGTATAGGAAAGCGTTGTAGAGGAAAACGTTTGGGACGAAAGTTTCATGGCTTGCGATGCTCTACAAGAATACGACATTTCGATCGCCCGCCGAAATTAGGAAATCGCTTAATTAACAATAAGTTGCAAAAATTTGTTTATTAACAAAAATTTTCGCCCCGGGCAATATTGTTTCTCTTTCGATTCCGCGCCAGAAAGTATTAAAACTTTTTCCTCTAGGTCGCACCGCTGCCGCTCTACTGTCTTGGCGGAAACACTACTGCCGCTCGTCCTTACGAAAGCGGTTAATCAACAATAAGTCGCAAAATTGGCCTATTAACGAAATTTTTCGCCCAGTGCAATGTTGTTTCTTTTTCGATTCTGCGTAAAAAAGAAAGATACACTTTTTCCTCTAAGTCGCACCGTTGAGGCTCCACACTCTTGTAAAGGTCTACGCCGCTAGGACTTAGAAAAATTTTCATACTTTACGATTTTTTCTCTCGATTTTAACGGTATAGGAAAGCGTTGTAGAGGAAAACGTTTGGGACGAAAGTTTCATGGCTTGCGATGCTCTACAAGAATACGACATTTCGATCGCCCGCCGAAATTAGGAAATCGCTTAATTAACAATAAGTTGCAAAAATTTGTTTATTAACAAAAATTTTCGCCCCGGGCAATATTGTTTCTCTTTCGATTCCGCGCCAGAAAGTATTAAAACTTTTTCCTCTAGGTCGCACCGCTGCCGCTCTACTGTCTTGGCGGAAACACCACTGCCGCCCGTCCTTACGAAAGCGGTTAATCAACAATAAGTCGCAAAATTGGCCTATTAACGAAATTTTTCGCCCAGTGCAATGTTGTTTCTTTTTCGATTCTGCGTAAAAAAGAAAGATACACTTTTTCCTCTAAGTCGCACCGTTGAGGCTCCACACTCTTGTAAAGGTCTACGCCGCTAGGACTTAGAAAAATTTTCATACTTTACGATTTTTTCTCTCGATTTTAACGGTATAGGAAAGCGTTGTAGAGGAAAACGTTTGGGACGAAAGTTTCATGGCTTGCGATGCTCTACAAGAATACGACATTTCGATCGCCCGCCGAAATTAGGAAATCGCTTAATTAACAATAAGTTGCAAAAATTTGTTTATTAACAAAAATTTTCGCCCCGGGCAATATTGTTTCTCTTTCGATTCCGCGCCAGAAAGTATTAAAACTTTTTCCTCTAGGTCGCACCGCTGCCGCTCTACTGTCTTGGCGGAAACACCACTGCCGCTCGTCCTTACGAAAGCGGTTAATCAACAATAAGTCGCAAAATTGGCCTATTAACGAAATTTTTCGCCCAGTGCAATGTTGTTTCTTTTTCGATTCTGCGTAAAAAAGAAAGATACACTTTTTCCTCTAAGTCGCACCGTTGAGGCTCCACACTCTTGTAAAGGTCTACGCCGCTAGGACTTAGAAAAATTTTCATACTTTACGATTTTTTCTCTCGATTTTAACGGTATAGGAAAGCGTTGTAGAGGAAAACGTTTGGGACGAAAGTTTCATGGCTTGCGATGCTCTACAAGAATACGACATTTCGATCGCCCGCCGAAATTAGGAAATCGCTTAATTAACAATAAGTTGCAAAAATTTGTTTATTAACAAAAATTTTCGCCCCGGGCAATATTGTTTCTCTTTCGATTCCGCGCCAGAAAGTATTAAAACTTTTTCCTCTAGGTCGCACCGCTGCCGCTCTACTGTCTTGGCGGAAACACTACTGCCGCTCGTCCTTACGAAAGCGGTTAATCAACAATAAGTCGCAAAATTGGCCTATTAACGAAATTTTTCGCCCAGTGCAATGTTGTTTCTTTTTCGATTCTGCGTAAAAAAGAAAGATACACTTTTTCCTCTAAGTCGCACCGTTGAGGCTCCACACTCTTGTAAAGGTCTACGCCGCTAGGACTTAGAAAAATTTTCATACTTTACGATTTTTTCTCTCGATTTTAACGGTATAGGAAAGCGTTGTAGAGGAAAACGTTTGGGACGAAAGTTTCATGGCTTGCGATGCTCTACAAGAATACGACATTTCGATCGCCCGCCGAAATTAGGAAATCGCTTAATTAACAATAAGTTGCAAAAATTTGTTTATTAACAAAAATTTTCGCCCCGGGCAATATTGTTTCTCTTTCGATTCCGCGCCAGAAAGTATTAAAACTTTTTCCTCTAGGTCGCACCGCTGCCGCTCTACTGTCTTGGCGGAAACACCACTGCCGCCCGTCCTTACGAAAGCGGTTAATCAACAATAAGTCGCAAAATTGGCCTATTAACGAAATTTTTCGCCCAGTGCAATGTTGTTTCTTTTTCGATTCTGCGTAAAAAAGAAAGATACACTTTTTCCTCTAAGTCGCACCGTTGAGGCTCCACACTCTTGTAAAGGTCTACGCCGCTAGGACTTAGAAAAATTTTCATACTTTACGATTTTTTCTCTCGATTTTAACGGTATAGGAAAGCGTTGTAGAGGAAAACGTTTGGGACGAAAGTTTCATGGCTTGCGATGCTCTACAAGAATACGACATTTCGATCGCCCGCCGAAATTAGGAAATCGCTTAATTAACAATAAGTTGCAAAAATTTGTTTATTAACAAAAATTTTCGCCCCGGGCAATATTGTTTCTCTTTCGATTCCGCGCCAGAAAGTATTAAAACTTTTTCCTCTAGGTCGCACCGCTGCCGCTCTACTGTCTTGGCGGAAACACCACTGCCGCTCGTCCTTACGAAAGCGGTTAATCAACAATAAGTCGCAAAATTGGCCTATTAACGAAATTTTTCGCCCAGTGCAATGTTGTTTCTTTTTCGATTCTGCGTAAAAAAGAAAGATACACTTTTTCCTCTAAGTCGCACCGTTGAGGCTCCACACTCTTGTAAAGGTCTACGCCGCTAGGACTTAGAAAAATTTTCATACTTTACGATTTTTTCTCTCGATTTTAACGGTATAGGAAAGCGTTGTAGAGGAAAACGTTTGGGACGAAAGTTTCATGGCTTGCGATGCTCTACAAGAATACGACATTTCGATCGCCCGCCGAAATTAGGAAATCGCTTAATTAACAATAAGTTGCAAAAATTTGTTTATTAACAAAAATTTTCGCCCCGGGCAATATTGTTTCTCTTTCGATTCCGCGCCAGAAAGTATTAAAACTTTTTCCTCTAGGTCGCACCGCTGCCGCTCTACTGTCTTGGCGGAAACACCACTGCCGCCCGTCCTTACGAAAGCGGTTAATCAACAATAAGTCGCAAAATTGGCCTATTAACGAAATTTTTCGCCCAGTGCAATGTTGTTTCTTTTTCGATTCTGCGTAAAAAAGAAAGATACACTTTTTCCTCTAAGTCGCACCGTTGAGGCTCCACACTCTTGTAAAGGTCTACGCCGCTAGGACTTAGAAAAATTTTCATACTTTACGATTTTTTCTCTCGATTTTAACGGTATAGGAAAGCGTTGTAGAGGAAAACGTTTGGGACGAAAGTTTCATGGCTTGCGATGCTCTACAAGAATACGACATTTCGATCGCCCGCCGAAATTAGGAAATCGCTTAATTAACAATAAGTTGCAAAAATTTGTTTATTAACAAAAATTTTCGCCCCGGGCAATATTGTTTCTCTTTCGATTCCGCGCCAGAAAGTATTAAAACTTTTTCCTCTAGGTCGCACCGCTGCCGCTCTACTGTCTTGGCGGAAACACCACTGCCGCCCGTCCTTACGAAAGCGGTTAATCAACAATAAGTCGCAAAATTGGCCTATTAACGAAATTTTTCGCCCAGTGCAATGTTGTTTCTTTTTCGATTCTGCGTAAAAAAGAAAGATACACTTTTTCCTCTAAGTCGCACCGTTGAGGCTCCACACTCTTGTAAAGGTCTACGCCGCTAGGACTTAGAAAAATTTTCATACTTTACGATTTTTTCTCTCGATTTTATCGGTATAGGAAAGCGTTGTAGAGGAAAACGTTTGGGACGAAAGTTTCATGGCTTGCGATGCTCTACAAGAATACGACATTTCGATCGCCCGCCGAAATTAGGAAATCGGTTAATTAACAATAAGTTGCACAAATTTGTTTATTAACAAAAATTTTCGCCCCGGGCAATATTGTTTCTCTTTCGATTCCGCGCCAGAAAGTATTAAAACTTTTTCCTCTAGGTCGCACCGCTGCCGCTCTACTGTCTTGGCGGAAACACCACTGCCGCTCGTCCTTACGAAATCGGTTAATCAACAATAAGTCGCAAAATTGGCCTATTAACGAAATTTTTCGCCCAGTGCAATGTTGTTTCTTTTTCGATTCTGCGTAAAAAAGAAAGATACACTTTTTCCTCTAAGTCGCACCGTTGAGGCTCCACACTCTTGTAAAGGTCTACGCCGCTAGGACTTAGAAAAATTTTCATACTTTACGATTTTTTCTCTCGATTTTAACGGTATAGGAAAGCGTTGTAGAGGAAAACGTTTGGGACGAAAGTTTCATGGCTTGCGATGCTCTACAAGAATACGACATTTCGATCGCCCGCCGAAATTAGGAAATCGCTTAATTAACAATAAGTTGCAAAAATTTGTTTATTAACAAAAATTTTCGCCCCGGGCAATATTGTTTCTCTTTCGATTCCGCGCCAGAAAGTATTAAAACTTTTTCCTCTAGGTCGCACCGCTGCCGCTCTACTGTCTTGGCGGAAACACCACTGCCGCCCGTCCTTACGAAAGCGGTTAATCAACAATAAGTCGCAAAATTGGCCTATTAACGAAATTTTTCGCCCAGTGCAATGTTGTTTCTTTTTCGATTCTGCGTAAAAAAGAAAGATACACTTTTTCCTCTAAGTCGCACCGTTGAGGCTCCACACTCTTGTAAAGGTCTACGCCGCTAGGACTTAGAAAAATTTTCATACTTTACGATTTTTTCTCTCGATTTTAACGGTATAGGAAAGCGTTGTAGAGGAAAACGTTTGGGACGAAAGTTTCATGGCTTGCGATGCTCTACAAGAATACGACATTTCGATCGCCCGCCGAAATTAGGAAATCGCTTAATTAACAATAAGTTGCAAAAATTTGTTTATTAACAAAAATTTTCGCCCCGGGCAATATTGTTTCTCTTTCGATTCCGCGCCAGAAAGTATTAAAACTTTTTCCTCTAGGTCGCACCGCTGCCGCTCTACTGTCTTGGCGGAAACACCACTGCCGCCCGTCCTTACGAAAGCGGTTAATCAACAATAAGTCGCAAAATTGGCCTATTAACGAAATTTTTCGCCCAGTGCAATGTTGTTTCTTTTTCGATTCTGCGTAAAAAAGAAAGATACACTTTTTCCTCTAAGTCGCACCGTTGAGGCTCCACACTCTTGTAAAGGTCTACGCCGCTAGGACTTAGAAAAATTTTCATACTTTACGATTTTTTCTCTCGATTTTAACGGTATAGGAAAGCGTTGTAGAGGAAAACGTTTGGGACGAAAGTTTCATGGCTTGCGATGCTCTACAAGAATACGACATTTCGATCGCCCGCCGAAATTAGGAAATCGCTTAATTAACAATAAGTTGCAAAAATTTGTTTATTAACAAAAATTTTCGCCCCGGGCAATATTGTTTCTCTTTCGATTCCGCGCCAGAAAGTATTAAAACTTTTTCCTCTAGGTCGCACCGCTGCCGCTCTACTGTCTTGGCGGAAACACTACTGCCGCTCGTCCTTACGAAAGCGGTTAATCAACAATAAGTCGCAAAATTGGCCTATTAACGAAATTTTTCGCCCAGTGCAATGTTGTTTCTTTTTCGATTCTGCGTAAAAAAGAAAGATACACTTTTTCCTCTAAGTCGCACCGTTGAGGCTCCACACTCTTGTAAAGGTCTACGCCGCTAGGACTTAGAAAAATTTTCATACTTTACGATTTTTTCTCTCGATTTTAACGGTATAGGAAAGCGTTGTAGAGGAAAACGTTTGGGACGAAAGTTTCATGGCTTGCGATGCTCTACAAGAATACGACATTTCGATCGCCCGCCGAAATTAGGAAATCGCTTAATTAACAATAAGTTGCAAAAATTTGTTTATTAACAAAAATTTTCGCCCCGGGCAATATTGTTTCTCTTTCGATTCCGCGCCAGAAAGTATTAAAACTTTTTCCTCTAGGTCGCACCGCTGCCGCTCTACTGTCTTGGCGGAAACACCACTGCCGCCCGTCCTTACGAAAGCGGTTAATCAACAATAAGTCGCAAAATTGGCCTATTAACGAAATTTTTCGCCCAGTGCAATGTTGTTTCTTTTTCGATTCTGCGTAAAAAAGAAAGATACACTTTTTCCTCTAAGTCGCACCGTTGAGGCTCCACACTCTTGTAAAGGTCTACGCCGCTAGGACTTAGAAAAATTTTCATACTTTACGATTTTTTCTCTCGATTTTAACGGTATAGGAAAGCGTTGTAGAGGAAAACGTTTGGGACGAAAGTTTCATGGCTTGCGATGCTCTACAAGAATACGACATTTCGATCGCCCGCCGAAATTAGGAAATCGCTTAATTAACAATAAGTTGCAAAAATTTGTTTATTAACAAAAATTTTCGCCCCGGGCAATATTGTTTCTCTTTCGATTCCGCGCCAGAAAGTATTAAAACTTTTTCCTCTAGGTCGCACCGCTGCCGCTCTACTGTCTTGGCGGAAACACCACTGCCGCTCGTCCTTACGAAAGCGGTTAATCAACAATAAGTCGCAAAATTGGCCTATTAACGAAATTTTTCGCCCAGTGCAATGTTGTTTCTTTTTCGATTCTGCGTAAAAAAGAAAGATACACTTTTTCCTCTAAGTCGCACCGTTGAGGCTCCACACTCTTGTAAAGGTCTACGCCGCTAGGACTTAGAAAAATTTTCATACTTTACGATTTTTTCTCTCGATTTTAACGGTATAGGAAAGCGTTGTAGAGGAAAACGTTTGGGACGAAAGTTTCATGGCTTGCGATGCTCTACAAGAATACGACATTTCGATCGCCCGCCGAAATTAGGAAATCGCTTAATTAACAATAAGTTGCAAAAATTTGTTTATTAACAAAAATTTTCGCCCCGGGCAATATTGTTTCTCTTTCGATTCCGCGCCAGAAAGTATTAAAACTTTTTCCTCTAGGTCGCACCGCTGCCGCTCTACTGTCTTGGCGGAAACACCACTGCCGCTCGTCCTTACGAAATCGGTTAATCAACAATAAGTCGCAAAATTGGCCTATTAACGAAATTTTTCGCCCAGTGCAATGTTGTTTCTTTTTCGATTCTGCGTAAAAAAGAAAGATACACTTTTTCCTCTAAGTCGCACCGTTGAGGCTCCACACTCTTGTAAAGGTCTACGCCGCTAGGACTTAGAAAAATTTTCATACTTTACGATTTTTTCTCTCGATTTTAACGGTATAGGAAAGCGTTGTAGAGGAAAACGTTTGGGACGAAAGTTTCATGGCTTGCGATGCTCTACAAGAATACGACATTTCGATCGCCCGCCGAAATTAGGAAATCGCTTAATTAACAATAAGTTGCAAAAATTTGTTTATTAACAAAAATTTTCGCCCCGGGCAATATTGTTTCTCTTTCGATTCCGCGCCAGAAAGTATTAAAACTTTTTCCTCTAGGTCGCACCGCTGCCGCTCTACTGTCTTGGCGGAAACACCACTGCCGCCCGTCCTTACGAAAGCGGTTAATCAACAATAAGTCGCAAAATTGGCCTATTAACGAAATTTTTCGCCCAGTGCAATGTTGTTTCTTTTTCGATTCTGCGTAAAAAAGAAAGATACACTTTTTCCTCTAAGTCGCACCGTTGAGGCTCCACACTCTTGTAAAGGTCTACGCCGCTAGGACTTAGAAAAATTTTCATACTTTACGATTTTTTCTCTCGATTTTAACGGTATAGGAAAGCGTTGTAGAGGAAAACGTTTGGGACGAAAGTTTCATGGCTTGCGATGCTCTACAAGAATACGACATTTCGATCGCCCGCCGAAATTAGGAAATCGCTTAATTAACAATAAGTTGCAAAAATTTGTTTATTAACAAAAATTTTCGCCCCGGGCAATATTGTTTCTCTTTCGATTCCGCGCCAGAAAGTATTAAAACTTTTTCCTCTAGGTCGCACCGCTGCCGCTCTACTGTCTTGGCGGAAACACCACTGCCGCTCGTCCTTACGAAAGCGGTTAATCAACAATAAGTCGCAAAATTGGCCTATTAACGAAATTTTTCGCCCAGTGCAATGTTGTTTCTTTTTCGATTCTGCGTAAAAAAGAAAGATACACTTTTTCCTCTAAGTCGCACCGTTGAGGCTCCACACTCTTGTAAAGGTCTACGCCGCTAGGACTTAGAAAAATTTTCATACTTTACGATTTTTTCTCTCGATTTTAACGGTATAGGAAAGCGTTGTAGAGGAAAACGTTTGGGACGAAAGTTTCATGGCTTGCGATGCTCTACAAGAATACGACATTTCGATCGCCCGCCGAAATTAGGAAATCGCTTAATTAACAATAAGTTGCAAAAATTTGTTTATTAACAAAAATTTTCGCCCCGGGCAATATTGTTTCTCTTTCGATTCCGCGCCAGAAAGTATTAAAACTTTTTCCTCTAGGTCGCACCGCTGCCGCTCTACTGTCTTGGCGGAAACACCACTGCCGCCCGTCCTTACGAAAGCGGTTAATCAACAATAAGTCGCAAAATTGGCCTATTAACGAAATTTTTCGCCCAGTGCAATGTTGTTTCTTTTTCGATTCTGCGTAAAAAAGAAAGATACACTTTTTCCTCTAAGTCGCACCGTTGAGGCTCCACACTCTTGTAAAGGTCTACGCCGCTAGGACTTAGAAAAATTTTCATACTTTACGATTTTTTCTCTCGATTTTAACGGTATAGGAAAGCGTTGTAGAGGAAAACGTTTGGGACGAAAGTTTCATGGCTTGCGATGCTCTACAAGAATACGACATTTCGATCGCCCGCCGAAATTAGGAAATCGCTTAATTAACAATAAGTTGCAAAAATTTGTTTATTAACAAAAATTTTCGCCCCGGGCAATATTGTTTCTCTTTCGATTCCGCGCCAGAAAGTATTAAAACTTTTTCCTCTAGGTCGCACCGCTGCCGCTCTACTGTCTTGGCGGAAACACTACTGCCGCTCGTCCTTACGAAAGCGGTTAATCAACAATAAGTCGCAAAATTGGCCTATTAACGAAATTTTTCGCCCAGTGCAATGTTGTTTCTTTTTCGATTCTGCGTAAAAAAGAAAGATACACTTTTTCCTCTAAGTCGCACCGTTGAGGCTCCACACTCTTGTAAAGGTCTACGCCGCTAGGACTTAGAAAAATTTTCATACTTTACGATTTTTTCTCTCGATTTTAACGGTATAGGAAAGCGTTGTAGAGGAAAACGTTTGGGACGAAAGTTTCATGGCTTGCGATGCTCTACAAGAATACGACATTTCGATCGCCCGCCGAAATTAGGAAATCGCTTAATTAACAATAAGTTGCAAAAATTTGTTTATTAACAAAAATTTTCGCCCCGGGCAATATTGTTTCTCTTTCGATTCCGCGCCAGAAAGTATTAAAACTTTTTCCTCTAGGTCGCACCGCTGCCGCTCTACTGTCTTGGCGGAAACACCACTGCCGCCCGTCCTTACGAAAGCGGTTAATCAACAATAAGTCGCAAAATTGGCCTATTAACGAAATTTTTCGCCCAGTGCAATGTTGTTTCTTTTTCGATTCTGCGTAAAAAAGAAAGATACACTTTTTCCTCTAAGTCGCACCGTTGAGGCTCCACACTCTTGTAAAGGTCTACGCCGCTAGGACTTAGAAAAATTTTCATACTTTACGATTTTTTCTCTCGATTTTAACGGTATAGGAAAGCGTTGTAGAGGAAAACGTTTGGGACGAAAGTTTCATGGCTTGCGATGCTCTACAAGAATACGACATTTCGATCGCCCGCCGAAATTAGGAAATCGCTTAATTAACAATAAGTTGCAAAAATTTGTTTATTAACAAAAATTTTCGCCCCGGGCAATATTGTTTCTCTTTCGATTCCGCGCCAGAAAGTATTAAAACTTTTTCCTCTAGGTCGCACCGCTGCCGCTCTACTGTCTTGGCGGAAACACCACTGCCGCCCGTCCTTACGAAAGCGGTTAATCAACAATAAGTCGCAAAATTGGCCTATTAACGAAATTTTTCGCCCAGTGCAATGTTGTTTCTTTTTCGATTCTGCGTAAAAAAGAAAGATACACTTTTTCCTCTAAGTCGCACCGTTGAGGCTCCACACTCTTGTAAAGGTCTACGCCGCTAGGACTTAGAAAAATTTTCATACTTTACGATTTTTTCTCTCGATTTTAACGGTATAGGAAAGCGTTGTAGAGGAAAACGTTTGGGACGAAAGTTTCATGGCTTGCGATGCTCTACAAGAATACGACATTTCGATCGCCCGCCGAAATTAGGAAATCGCTTAATTAACAATAAGTTGCAAAAATTTGTTTATTAACAAAAATTTTCGCCCCGGGCAATATTGTTTCTCTTTCGATTCCGCGCCAGAAAGTATTAAAACTTTTTCCTCTAGGTCGCACCGCTGCCGCTCTACTGTCTTGGCGGAAACACCACTGCCGCCCGTCCTTACGAAAGCGGTTAATCAACAATAAGTCGCAAAATTGGCCTATTAACGAAATTTTTCGCCCAGTGCAATGTTGTTTCTTTTTCGATTCTGCGTAAAAAAGAAAGATACACTTTTTCCTCTAAGTCGCACCGTTGAGGCTCCACACTCTTGTAAAGGTCTACGCCGCTAGGACTTAGAAAAATTTTCATACTTTACGATTTTTTCTCTCGATTTTAACGGTATAGGAAAGCGTTGTAGAGGAAAACGTTTGGGACGAAAGTTTCATGGCTTGCGATGCTCTACAAGAATACGACATTTCGATCGCCCGCCGAAATTAGGAAATCGCTTAATTAACAATAAGTTGCAAAAATTTGTTTATTAACAAAAATTTTCGCCCCGGGCAATATTGTTTCTCTTTCGATTCCGCGCCAGAAAGTATTAAAACTTTTTCCTCTAGGTCGCACCGCTGCCGCTCTACTGTCTTGGCGGAAACACCACTGCCGCCCGTCCTTACGAAAGCGGTTAATCAACAATAAGTCGCAAAATTGGCCTATTAACGAAATTTTTCGCCCAGTGCAATGTTGTTTCTTTTTCGATTCTGCGTAAAAAAGAAAGATACACTTTTTCCTCTAAGTCGCACCGTTGAGGCTCCACACTCTTGTAAAGGTCTACGCCGCTAGGACTTAGAAAAATTTTCATACTTTACGATTTTTTCTCTCGATTTTAACGGTATAGGAAAGCGTTGTAGAGGAAAACGTTTGGGACGAAAGTTTCATGGCTTGCGATGCTCTACAAGAATACGACATTTCGATCGCCCGCCGAAATTAGGAAATCGCTTAATTAACAATAAGTTGCAAAAATTTGTTTATTAACAAAAATTTTCGCCCCGGGCAATATTGTTTCTCTTTCGATTCCGCGCCAGAAAGTATTAAAACTTTTTCCTCTAGGTCGCACCGCTGCCGCTCTACTGTCTTGGCGGAAACACCACTGCCGCCCGTCCTTACGAAAGCGGTTAATCAACAATAAGTCGCAAAATTGGCCTATTAACGAAATTTTTCGCCCAGTGCAATGTTGTTTCTTTTTCGATTCTGCGTAAAAAAGAAAGATACACTTTTTCCTCTAAGTCGCACCGTTGAGGCTCCACACTCTTGTAAAGGTCTACGCCGCTAGGACTTAGAAAAATTTTCATACTTTACGATTTTTTCTCTCGATTTTATCGGTATAGGAAAGCGTTGTAGAGGAAAACGTTTGGGACGAAAGTTTCATGGCTTGCGATGCTCTACAAGAATACGACATTTCGATCGCCCGCCGAAATTAGGAAATCGGTTAATTAACAATAAGTTGCACAAATTTGTTTATTAACAAAAATTTTCGCCCCGGGCAATATTGTTTCTCTTTCGATTCCGCGCCAGAAAGTATTAAAACTTTTTCCTCTAGGTCGCACCGCTGCCGCTCTACTGTCTTGGCGGAAACACCACTGCCGCTCGTCCTTACGAAATCGGTTAATCAACAATAAGTCGCAAAATTGGCCTATTAACGAAATTTTTCGCCCAGTGCAATGTTGTTTCTTTTTCGATTCTGCGTAAAAAAGAAAGATACACTTTTTCCTCTAAGTCGCACCGTTGAGGCTCCACACTCTTGTAAAGGTCTACGCCGCTAGGACTTAGAAAAATTTTCATACTTTACGATTTTTTCTCTCGATTTTAACGGTATAGGAAAGCGTTGTAGAGGAAAACGTTTGGGACGAAAGTTTCATGGCTTGCGATGCTCTACAAGAATACGACATTTCGATCGCCCGCCGAAATTAGGAAATCGCTTAATTAACAATAAGTTGCAAAAATTTGTTTATTAACAAAAATTTTCGCCCCGGGCAATATTGTTTCTCTTTCGATTCCGCGCCAGAAAGTATTAAAACTTTTTCCTCTAGGTCGCACCGCTGCCGCTCTACTGTCTTGGCGGAAACACCACTGCCGCCCGTCCTTACGAAAGCGGTTAATCAACAATAAGTCGCAAAATTGGCCTATTAACGAAATTTTTCGCCCAGTGCAATGTTGTTTCTTTTTCGATTCTGCGTAAAAAAGAAAGATACACTTTTTCCTCTAAGTCGCACCGTTGAGGCTCCACACTCTTGTAAAGGTCTACGCCGCTAGGACTTAGAAAAATTTTCATACTTTACGATTTTTTCTCTCGATTTTAACGGTATAGGAAAGCGTTGTAGAGGAAAACGTTTGGGACGAAAGTTTCATGGCTTGCGATGCTCTACAAGAATACGACATTTCGATCGCCCGCCGAAATTAGGAAATCGCTTAATTAACAATAAGTTGCAAAAATTTGTTTATTAACAAAAATTTTCGCCCCGGGCAATATTGTTTCTCTTTCGATTCCGCGCCAGAAAGTATTAAAACTTTTTCCTCTAGGTCGCACCGCTGCCGCTCTACTGTCTTGGCGGAAACACTACTGCCGCTCGTCCTTACGAAAGCGGTTAATCAACAATAAGTCGCAAAATTGGCCTATTAACGAAATTTTTCGCCCAGTGCAATGTTGTTTCTTTTTCGATTCTGCGTAAAAAAGAAAGATACACTTTTTCCTCTAAGTCGCACCGTTGAGGCTCCACACTCTTGTAAAGGTCTACGCCGCTAGGACTTAGAAAAATTTTCATACTTTACGATTTTTTCTCTCGATTTTAACGGTATAGGAAAGCGTTGTAGAGGAAAACGTTTGGGACGAAAGTTTCATGGCTTGCGATGCTCTACAAGAATACGACATTTCGATCGCCCGCCGAAATTAGGAAATCGCTTAATTAACAATAAGTTGCAAAAATTTGTTTATTAACAAAAATTTTCGCCCCGGGCAATATTGTTTCTCTTTCGATTCCGCGCCAGAAAGTATTAAAACTTTTTCCTCTAGGTCGCACCGCTGCCGCTCTACTGTCTTGGCGGAAACACCACTGCCGCCCGTCCTTACGAAAGCGGTTAATCAACAATAAGTCGCAAAATTGGCCTATTAACGAAATTTTTCGCCCAGTGCAATGTTGTTTCTTTTTCGATTCTGCGTAAAAAAGAAAGATACACTTTTTCCTCTAAGTCGCACCGTTGAGGCTCCACACTCTTGTAAAGGTCTACGCCGCTAGGACTTAGAAAAATTTTCATACTTTACGATTTTTTCTCTCGATTTTAACGGTATAGGAAAGCGTTGTAGAGGAAAACGTTTGGGACGAAAGTTTCATGGCTTGCGATGCTCTACAAGAATACGACATTTCGATCGCCCGCCGAAATTAGGAAATCGCTTAATTAACAATAAGTTGCAAAAATTTGTTTATTAACAAAAATTTTCGCCCCGGGCAATATTGTTTCTCTTTCGATTCCGCGCCAGAAAGTATTAAAACTTTTTCCTCTAGGTCGCACCGCTGCCGCTCTACTGTCTTGGCGGAAACACCACTGCCGCCCGTCCTTACGAAAGCGGTTAATCAACAATAAGTCGCAAAATTGGCCTATTAACGAAATTTTTCGCCCAGTGCAATGTTGTTTCTTTTTCGATTCTGCGTAAAAAAGAAAGATACACTTTTTCCTCTAAGTCGCACCGTTGAGGCTCCACACTCTTGTAAAGGTCTACGCCGCTAGGACTTAGAAAAATTTTCATACTTTACGATTTTTTCTCTCGATTTTAACGGTATAGGAAAGCGTTGTAGAGGAAAACGTTTGGGACGAAAGTTTCATGGCTTGCGATGCTCTACAAGAATACGACATTTCGATCGCCCGCCGAAATTAGGAAATCGCTTAATTAACAATAAGTTGCAAAAATTTGTTTATTAACAAAAATTTTCGCCCCGGGCAATATTGTTTCTCTTTCGATTCCGCGCCAGAAAGTATTAAAACTTTTTCCTCTAGGTCGCACCGCTGCCGCTCTACTGTCTTGGCGGAAACACCACTGCCGCCCGT
>CAXDIW010000448.1:75000-77500 GCA_963989415.1 Cerceris ruficornis
TTGTCGATGTCTTCTACTCTGAAGCGAGAGCAGCAGCAGCAGCACAAAGAGGAAAAGAAGAGTTGTCTTTCCTCTTTCGCCAAAGAGTTTGAAGATTCGGCATAATTCTGACAAGAAATTTTGAGCGAGCGTATAAACTACGCGCGTCGAGTGAACCCGTCCGTCCACAAGTGTGCTTCTTCTCAGTTCGAACGATCGGCGGAGAGTCCTCGTTTGACGAGGCTTTCTCCCCACACACTGAGAGGAAGGAGAATGCGTTGTTGTGCGTTCGGTCGGGCAATGTGTGCCGGCGTGTAGTTTTGCGCGACGAAGTATTATGAGAAGAGAGAGAGAGAGGAGGGAGAGATCTGTCTCATTCGAACGACAATATTAAGAGATAGATTTTGCGCCTCCGGAAATAAGTTCGCTTTCGAACGATGTTCCAGAACGACTGCTGTCTAATGTCGTCGTCGTCGTCGTCGTTGTCGCTGAAAGGGGAAAGAAGAGTGGTCTTTCCTTTGCGGCGCGGCGGCGGCGACAAACAGCAAAGCAGCTCGTCACGGAACTACTTTTGCGACTTTACCGTTTGCGAAGAAGTGTTCTCTCGTGTACTTCGTGTGTGTGGACATTTGAACGAAATATAGCGTTGTTGAGAGTTCGAACGGAAGCGCTCTGATGAAGGAAGAGGGGTGTAGAACACTAGCGTGGAAAGAGCCTGCTGCGGGATACCCGAAGGCGCAATCCACGAAGACCCTTCTCTTCTCAGAGCTCCTCTCTCTACGTTATTATTGCTGTCCCCTTCGTGTCAGAATTTTTGATGGCACTCTCCGTGCTGACGGCCGATGAAGCACTGGTGTGCGTAGTCTCGTTACGACGAGGGTGCGGACGCTCGTTCTCACGGTCGGATCGACAAACTTAAACTCCGATTTTGCCGTTGTCGTCATCTAAACGACTAACGGTGCTCGGCCTCGTTCTAGCGCTCCGGAACGCGGTTAAACCGAGCCTCGGCTTGTCCGAGGGAGAACACCTGAACCATGTTTGCTTTCTATACGAAGCAAAAAGCATATAATGCAAATACAACCCTGAACGGTGGATCACTTGGCTCGTGGGTCGATGAAGAACGCAGCTAATTGCGCGTCAACGTGTGAACTGCAGGACACATGAACATCGACATTTCGAACGCACATTGCGGTCCTCGGATATAATTCCCGGACCACGCCTGGCTGAGGGTCGTTTATGTACCCAAAAACTGCTTGCGCGGCTCTTTGTGTCTTCCTTCATCATGAGGAGAAGACACTAGTAGAGTCTCGTACGAGCGAATTTGTTGGACGTTCGTCGGAATTTTCCGCAGACTGGAAGAGAATAATAACGTCTCTCCTCGACGCGGATCCGACGTCGTCTGAAATGATTATAAGAGAACGAGAAAAGTGCGGAGGATTGAAAGAACGAAAAGGACGTGTACGTCTTAGATTGCGCAGAGAACAACTCTTTTTAGTTTCGTACAGAAAGAGATCGAACGTAATACCGCGCGATGAAAATAATATCTCTCTTACCTTTCTTTCCCGCAGTTTCTGGCAAAGCATCCTCGAACGAGAGAGAATACATACACATATGATGCTATGCCTCGAACGAAGGAGAAACTGCTGTGGTATCCGAGAATGCCAAAAGGGAATTGCTTAGGGAAGGAGATTTTCATCGTAGCGTTTCGAACGAAATTGTTTTATCAAAGATATCTGCGCAATCGAACGAAATCGTCCGAGAGAGCTCCACGCCGCCAATTTCGTGTCTCCCACGATCGTCGCAGATTTTCGTGCCCGGTCGTCGAGTCCCCGACTCTTAAATTTGCGTTCCATTTCGAGGTGCTTTGTGCTCTGAAATTCTCCGACCTAACCCAGACTCTCACTGTCTCTCTCAAGCTTCTTCGTTGCCGCATCTGCTCGAAAAGAACCCTCCTGGAGAAGAAATATATATTATATCTCTACCAGGAGAGCGTGTGCAGAGAGTGGCTGGTAATAACTGACAAGTTCTCGAACGTGTAAAGAGAGAGAGAGAGGTGTGAGCGAGGGTGTGTGTGTAACAATTAAAGAGTGTGGTAGGTAGGAGAGTGGTTAAGCAGAGCGCATAGTTTACCGAGAAAAGAGAAACACAAATACTGGACCGACGTTAAATTGTCCGGGAAGAACAATTCACGAAACTCTGTCCTCGAACGAACCTTCTCTATGGTCGTGGGAGAGCGAGGAAAAAGACTGACACAGTCGCGTGCTCACGACATTGGCGTGTCGTTGTTCCAAACCTTTCTCAGACTCCGAACTAAAGTTTAGTTTTGATTTCTGTGACCCGCCGGTATTCCTACGAGGAGATAGATAGATATATTATTGCGATGATTGAGAGAGGAGGCAGAAAGTTGAGAAAAGTGGGAATCTCAGAGTTATATGACAAATTCGTCATAAGAGGAGAAAGAAGAAAAGAGTGTGGTGGTATACGCGAGAAGGGAAGGAAGATTGACAATTCGAAAAGTATA
>CAXDIW010000448.1:80000-82500 GCA_963989415.1 Cerceris ruficornis
CGCCGGTTCGTACCCATATCCGCAGCAGGTCTCCAAGGTTAAGAGCCTCTAGTCGATAGATTAATGTAGGTAAGGGAAGTCGGCAAGTTGGATCCGTAACTTCGGGATAAGGATTGGCTCTGGGGAGCGGGGCGCGTCGGGCTTGGTAGGGAAGTGGGTCTGGCTGACGTGCCGGGCCTGGGCGAGTTGAACGCAGCGGACAAGGTTTGATGGTCGGAGAAATCCGATTCAGATATCCGCGTCCACCGCAGGATTCGAGCTCGGTCCCGTGCCTTGGCCTCCCGCGGATCTTCCTTGCTGCGAGGCTTCGGTGGCGTAACGTCGTTCGCGCGGCGTTGCGTTCGTCGTCGTCCTCTTCGGCCGCCATTCAACGCTCGGCTCAGAACTGGCACGGACAAGGGGAATCCGACTGTCTAATTAAAACAAAGCATTGCGATGGCCCACACGGGTGTTGACGCAATGTGATTTCTGCCCAGTGCTCTGAATGTCAACGTGAAGAAATTCAAGCAAGCGCGGGTAAACGGCGGGAGTAACTATGACTCTCTTAAGGTAGCCAAATGCCTCGTCATCTAATTAGTGACGCGCATGAATGGATTAACGAGATTCCCAACCTGTCCCTATCTTTTCAAAGAACCGGCTGTGCTTGGGATGGAAAACGTGCCCTGTACGCGACTACCTCGAGGCAACTAGGTGCTACAAGTGTCAGGTTTACGGGCACATAGCCAAATTCTGCAAGCAGGAGGCGGATACGTGCACGCATTGCACCAAGACCGGACATCGAGCAGCCGAGTGCCCGGAGAAAGAGAAGCAGGCCTGCTGCATTAACTGCAGAAAGGCCCGCCGTCCACACCAGCACAGCGCCGCAAGCAGGACCTGCCCGTCGTACACGGCGGCGTTGCTGAGGAGAGCTGCCCTTATTCAGTATGGATAATACAGCCACCCACAGTCCAGCAGCGCCATCCGGAGACAACGCAGCAGCTGCAGCGTCTTCACGAGGTAACGGCCCTCGTGCTGTCTTTAATATGCGCTACATTCGCGAACGCGTAGGTAGGGCCCTCAGATCGGAGACGGCTCCGCCTGAGGGAAGTAGACTCACGCATCCCCACGCCCGAGCGGTCGAAACCGCGCTGTCCGCGCCACGCGCCGCGAACCCCACCGCGAACCCCACCGCGTCAACCGCGCCGCGCTCTCTCGCGAGTTCTTCCGCCGCGCAGCCGCAACCGCCGCCGCCGACCGAAACCGCGAACGGGACCACGGGAATTAGGATACTGCAGCTGAATATGCGGCGTTCAGCTGCAGTAAGCGGCGAGGTACGCCAACTCGTGGCCGAGAAGCGCCTCGACGTCCTGCTTCTACAGGAACCATACGTCAGAGCGCTCGGCACGAGATATAGTCTTTGCGGATTAGGTTCTGGAATAAGGGTCGCCGCCGTACGCTCACTGCGTCCGTGGGCTGCGGTAGCCGTAGCGAACCCCTCGGTCCAGATTCTTCTCGTCTCACAGCTGAGCACAAGCCACTGCGTCGTGGCGGAAGTGCAAGCGCCCAGCCTCTCTTTCTACGCCGTCTCGTGCTATTTTCAGTACAGCGACGAGATTGAGAAGCACCTCAGACACCTCGAGGCGGTGTTCCATTCTCTGAGGGGGAAGAGACTTTTAGTAGGAGTAGATGCAAACGCCCGATCGTCCCTCTGGGGTCCCCAGAGCACCGACGAAAGAGGTTCTCTCTTCGAGGATTTCATCCGGGCGTTTGATATGACGGTGGTCAACGTTCCCGGCCAAGGTCCCACCTACGAGGCGGTAACAGGTTCGTCTTTCATCGACGTTACCCTGGCATCGCCTCCCATCACCCAATTCATCGGGGAATGGAAGGTGAGGCGCGATTGGACCAATAGCGACCATCACTCCATCGATTTGAGGCTAAGGGTACCGAAAACCGCTCGAGATGGTCGGCGCCTCGCGTCCGGCCGGTTCGACACCCGTCGGGCCGACTGGGATCGATTCGCCGACGCCCTCGCGGAGCTCTCGCGGGAGAGATTGGATCCCTGCGCCTTGAACTCGGTGGAGGAAGTAGAGGCGATGGCGGAGACGCTTACCGAAGTCCTTACGGACGCAAGTACAGCGTCGATGCCGCGCAAACGACAATTTAGGAAGTCCAACCCGTGGTGGACAGCGAAATTGACCAACTTAAAGAAGGCCGTGTACCGTAAAAGACGCGCGCTGCAGAGGAGTAGAGACGAACCCTCCCACCTCGAAAACCTGCGTATTTACCGCTCTTCTTTGCGGGAATATAGCAGGGAGGTCAGAAGGGCGAAGCTCGAAAGCTGGCAGAACTTCGTCTCGTCGCACGGGAACTCGGAGCCGTGGGGCTTCGTTTATAAGCACCAGGCGGAGAAAGTCCGGCTTCAGACCGTGCTCAGCACGGTCCGGCGAGACGACGGTTCCAACACGAGGAGTATTAAGGAAACTGCCAGCTACCTCTTGGACGCTCACGTCCCAGACGA
>CAXDIW010000448.1:87500-100000 GCA_963989415.1 Cerceris ruficornis
TAGACAAAATTTTACTCCCGGCGGCGAAAGGTCTACGCCGCTAGGACTTTGAAAAAATTTTACTCCCGGCGGCGAAAGGTCTACGCCGCTAGGACTTAGAAAAAATTTTACTCCCGGCGGCGAAAGGTCTACGCCGCTAGGACTTTGAAAAAATTTTACTCCCGGCGGCGAAAGGTCTACGCCGCTAGGACTTTGAAAAAATTTTGCTACCGAGTAAACGGCGGGAGTAAAAATGACTGACCTTCTTGGCGAGAAAATCTTTGCTCCCGGCGGCGAAAGGTCTACGCCGCTAGGACTTAGAAAAAATTTTACTCCCGGCGGCGAAAGGTCTACGCCGCTAGGACTTTGAAAAAATTTTGCTACCGAGTAAACGGCGGGAGTAAAACTGATTGACCTTCTTGGCGAGAAAATCTTTGCTCCCGGCGGCGAAAGGTCTACGCCGCTAGGACTTAGAAAAATTTTCATACTTTACGATTTTTTCTCTCGATTTTAACGGTATAGGAAAGCGTTGTAGAGGAAAACGTTTGGGACGAAAGTTTCATGGCTTGCGATGCTCTACAAGAATACGACATTTCGATCGCCCGCCGAAATTAGGAAATCGCTTAATTAACAATAAGTTGCAAAAATTTGTTTATTAACAAAAATTTTCGCCCCGGGCAATATTGTTTCTCTTTCGATTCCGCGCCAGAAAGTATTAAAACTTTTTCCTCTAGGTCGCACCGCTGCCGCTCTACTGTCTTGGCGGAAACACCACTGCCGCCCGTCCTTACGAAAGCGGTTAATCAACAATAAGTCGCAAAATTGGCCTATTAACGAAATTTTTCGCCCAGTGCAATGTTGTTTCTTTTTCGATTCTGCGTAAAAAAGAAAGATACACTTTTTCCTCTAAGTCGCACCGTTGAGGCTCCACACTCTTGTAAAGGTCTACGCCGCTAGGACTTAGAAAAATTTTCATACTTTACGATTTTTTCTCTCGATTTTAACGGTATAGGAAAGCGTTGTAGAGGAAAACGTTTGGGACGAAAGTTTCATGGCTTGCGATGCTCTACAAGAATACGACATTTCGATCGCCCGCCGAAATTAGGAAATCGCTTAATTAACAATAAGTTGCAAAAATTTGTTTATTAACAAAAATTTTCGCCCCGGGCAATATTGTTTCTCTTTCGATTCCGCGCCAGAAAGTATTAAAACTTTTTCCTCTAGGTCGCACCGCTGCCGCTCTACTGTCTTGGCGGAAACACCACTGCCGCCCGTCCTTACGAAAGCGGTTAATCAACAATAAGTCGCAAAATTGGCCTATTAACGAAATTTTTCGCCCAGTGCAATGTTGTTTCTTTTTCGATTCTGCGTAAAAAAGAAAGATACACTTTTTCCTCTAAGTCGCACCGTTGAGGCTCCACACTCTTGTAAAGGTCTACGCCGCTAGGACTTAGAAAAATTTTCATACTTTACGATTTTTTCTCTCGATTTTATCGGTATAGGAAAGCGTTGTAGAGGAAAACGTTTGGGACGAAAGTTTCATGGCTTGCGATGCTCTACAAGAATACGACATTTCGATCGCCCGCCGAAATTAGGAAATCGGTTAATTAACAATAAGTTGCACAAATTTGTTTATTAACAAAAATTTTCGCCCCGGGCAATATTGTTTCTCTTTCGATTCCGCGCCAGAAAGTATTAAAACTTTTTCCTCTAGGTCGCACCGCTGCCGCTCTACTGTCTTGGCGGAAACACCACTGCCGCTCGTCCTTACGAAATCGGTTAATCAACAATAAGTCGCAAAATTGGCCTATTAACGAAATTTTTCGCCCAGTGCAATGTTGTTTCTTTTTCGATTCTGCGTAAAAAAGAAAGATACACTTTTTCCTCTAAGTCGCACCGTTGAGGCTCCACACTCTTGTAAAGGTCTACGCCGCTAGGACTTAGAAAAATTTTCATACTTTACGATTTTTTCTCTCGATTTTAACGGTATAGGAAAGCGTTGTAGAGGAAAACGTTTGGGACGAAAGTTTCATGGCTTGCGATGCTCTACAAGAATACGACATTTCGATCGCCCGCCGAAATTAGGAAATCGCTTAATTAACAATAAGTTGCAAAAATTTGTTTATTAACAAAAATTTTCGCCCCGGGCAATATTGTTTCTCTTTCGATTCCGCGCCAGAAAGTATTAAAACTTTTTCCTCTAGGTCGCACCGCTGCCGCTCTACTGTCTTGGCGGAAACACCACTGCCGCCCGTCCTTACGAAAGCGGTTAATCAACAATAAGTCGCAAAATTGGCCTATTAACGAAATTTTTCGCCCAGTGCAATGTTGTTTCTTTTTCGATTCTGCGTAAAAAAGAAAGATACACTTTTTCCTCTAAGTCGCACCGTTGAGGCTCCACACTCTTGTAAAGGTCTACGCCGCTAGGACTTAGAAAAATTTTCATACTTTACGATTTTTTCTCTCGATTTTAACGGTATAGGAAAGCGTTGTAGAGGAAAACGTTTGGGACGAAAGTTTCATGGCTTGCGATGCTCTACAAGAATACGACATTTCGATCGCCCGCCGAAATTAGGAAATCGCTTAATTAACAATAAGTTGCAAAAATTTGTTTATTAACAAAAATTTTCGCCCCGGGCAATATTGTTTCTCTTTCGATTCCGCGCCAGAAAGTATTAAAACTTTTTCCTCTAGGTCGCACCGCTGCCGCTCTACTGTCTTGGCGGAAACACCACTGCCGCCCGTCCTTACGAAAGCGGTTAATCAACAATAAGTCGCAAAATTGGCCTATTAACGAAATTTTTCGCCCAGTGCAATGTTGTTTCTTTTTCGATTCTGCGTAAAAAAGAAAGATACACTTTTTCCTCTAAGTCGCACCGTTGAGGCTCCACACTCTTGTAAAGGTCTACGCCGCTAGGACTTAGAAAAATTTTCATACTTTACGATTTTTTCTCTCGATTTTAACGGTATAGGAAAGCGTTGTAGAGGAAAACGTTTGGGACGAAAGTTTCATGGCTTGCGATGCTCTACAAGAATACGACATTTCGATCGCCCGCCGAAATTAGGAAATCGCTTAATTAACAATAAGTTGCAAAAATTTGTTTATTAACAAAAATTTTCGCCCCGGGCAATATTGTTTCTCTTTCGATTCCGCGCCAGAAAGTATTAAAACTTTTTCCTCTAGGTCGCACCGCTGCCGCTCTACTGTCTTGGCGGAAACACCACTGCCGCCCGTCCTTACGAAAGCGGTTAATCAACAATAAGTCGCAAAATTGGCCTATTAACGAAATTTTTCGCCCAGTGCAATGTTGTTTCTTTTTCGATTCTGCGTAAAAAAGAAAGATACACTTTTTCCTCTAAGTCGCACCGTTGAGGCTCCACACTCTTGTAAAGGTCTACGCCGCTAGGACTTAGAAAAATTTTCATACTTTACGATTTTTTCTCTCGATTTTAACGGTATAGGAAAGCGTTGTAGAGGAAAACGTTTGGGACGAAAGTTTCATGGCTTGCGATGCTCTACAAGAATACGACATTTCGATCGCCCGCCGAAATTAGGAAATCGCTTAATTAACAATAAGTTGCAAAAATTTGTTTATTAACAAAAATTTTCGCCCCGGGCAATATTGTTTCTCTTTCGATTCCGCGCCAGAAAGTATTAAAACTTTTTCCTCTAGGTCGCACCGCTGCCGCTCTACTGTCTTGGCGGAAACACCACTGCCGCCCGTCCTTACGAAAGCGGTTAATCAACAATAAGTCGCAAAATTGGCCTATTAACGAAATTTTTCGCCCAGTGCAATGTTGTTTCTTTTTCGATTCTGCGTAAAAAAGAAAGATACACTTTTTCCTCTAAGTCGCACCGTTGAGGCTCCACACTCTTGTAAAGGTCTACGCCGCTAGGACTTAGAAAAATTTTCATACTTTACGATTTTTTCTCTCGATTTTAACGGTATAGGAAAGCGTTGTAGAGGAAAACGTTTGGGACGAAAGTTTCATGGCTTGCGATGCTCTACAAGAATACGACATTTCGATCGCCCGCCGAAATTAGGAAATCGCTTAATTAACAATAAGTTGCAAAAATTTGTTTATTAACAAAAATTTTCGCCCCGGGCAATATTGTTTCTCTTTCGATTCCGCGCCAGAAAGTATTAAAACTTTTTCCTCTAGGTCGCACCGCTGCCGCTCTACTGTCTTGGCGGAAACACCACTGCCGCCCGTCCTTACGAAAGCGGTTAATCAACAATAAGTCGCAAAATTGGCCTATTAACGAAATTTTTCGCCCAGTGCAATGTTGTTTCTTTTTCGATTCTGCGTAAAAAAGAAAGATACACTTTTTCCTCTAAGTCGCACCGTTGAGGCTCCACACTCTTGTAAAGGTCTACGCCGCTAGGACTTAGAAAAATTTTCATACTTTACGATTTTTTCTCTCGATTTTAACGGTATAGGAAAGCGTTGTAGAGGAAAACGTTTGGGACGAAAGTTTCATGGCTTGCGATGCTCTACAAGAATACGACATTTCGATCGCCCGCCGAAATTAGGAAATCGCTTAATTAACAATAAGTTGCAAAAATTTGTTTATTAACAAAAATTTTCGCCCCGGGCAATATTGTTTCTCTTTCGATTCCGCGCCAGAAAGTATTAAAACTTTTTCCTCTAGGTCGCACCGCTGCCGCTCTACTGTCTTGGCGGAAACACCACTGCCGCCCGTCCTTACGAAAGCGGTTAATCAACAATAAGTCGCAAAATTGGCCTATTAACGAAATTTTTCGCCCAGTGCAATGTTGTTTCTTTTTCGATTCTGCGTAAAAAAGAAAGATACACTTTTTCCTCTAAGTCGCACCGTTGAGGCTCCACACTCTTGTAAAGGTCTACGCCGCTAGGACTTAGAAAAATTTTCATACTTTACGATTTTTTCTCTCGATTTTAACGGTATAGGAAAGCGTTGTAGAGGAAAACGTTTGGGACGAAAGTTTCATGGCTTGCGATGCTCTACAAGAATACGACATTTCGATCGCCCGCCGAAATTAGGAAATCGCTTAATTAACAATAAGTTGCAAAAATTTGTTTATTAACAAAAATTTTCGCCCCGGGCAATATTGTTTCTCTTTCGATTCCGCGCCAGAAAGTATTAAAACTTTTTCCTCTAGGTCGCACCGCTGCCGCTCTACTGTCTTGGCGGAAACACCACTGCCGCCCGTCCTTACGAAAGCGGTTAATCAACAATAAGTCGCAAAATTGGCCTATTAACGAAATTTTTCGCCCAGTGCAATGTTGTTTCTTTTTCGATTCTGCGTAAAAAAGAAAGATACACTTTTTCCTCTAAGTCGCACCGTTGAGGCTCCACACTCTTGTAAAGGTCTACGCCGCTAGGACTTAGAAAAATTTTCATACTTTACGATTTTTTCTCTCGATTTTAACGGTATAGGAAAGCGTTGTAGAGGAAAACGTTTGGGACGAAAGTTTCATGGCTTGCGATGCTCTACAAGAATACGACATTTCGATCGCCCGCCGAAATTAGGAAATCGCTTAATTAACAATAAGTTGCAAAAATTTGTTTATTAACAAAAATTTTCGCCCCGGGCAATATTGTTTCTCTTTCGATTCCGCGCCAGAAAGTATTAAAACTTTTTCCTCTAGGTCGCACCGCTGCCGCTCTACTGTCTTGGCGGAAACACCACTGCCGCCCGTCCTTACGAAAGCGGTTAATCAACAATAAGTCGCAAAATTGGCCTATTAACGAAATTTTTCGCCCAGTGCAATGTTGTTTCTTTTTCGATTCTGCGTAAAAAAGAAAGATACACTTTTTCCTCTAAGTCGCACCGTTGAGGCTCCACACTCTTGTAAAGGTCTACGCCGCTAGGACTTAGAAAAATTTTCATACTTTACGATTTTTTCTCTCGATTTTAACGGTATAGGAAAGCGTTGTAGAGGAAAACGTTTGGGACGAAAGTTTCATGGCTTGCGATGCTCTACAAGAATACGACATTTCGATCGCCCGCCGAAATTAGGAAATCGCTTAATTAACAATAAGTTGCAAAAATTTGTTTATTAACAAAAATTTTCGCCCCGGGCAATATTGTTTCTCTTTCGATTCCGCGCCAGAAAGTATTAAAACTTTTTCCTCTAGGTCGCACCGCTGCCGCTCTACTGTCTTGGCGGAAACACCACTGCCGCCCGTCCTTACGAAAGCGGTTAATCAACAATAAGTCGCAAAATTGGCCTATTAACGAAATTTTTCGCCCAGTGCAATGTTGTTTCTTTTTCGATTCTGCGTAAAAAAGAAAGATACACTTTTTCCTCTAAGTCGCACCGTTGAGGCTCCACACTCTTGTAAAGGTCTACGCCGCTAGGACTTAGAAAAATTTTCATACTTTACGATTTTTTCTCTCGATTTTAACGGTATAGGAAAGCGTTGTAGAGGAAAACGTTTGGGACGAAAGTTTCATGGCTTGCGATGCTCTACAAGAATACGACATTTCGATCGCCCGCCGAAATTAGGAAATCGCTTAATTAACAATAAGTTGCAAAAATTTGTTTATTAACAAAAATTTTCGCCCCGGGCAATATTGTTTCTCTTTCGATTCCGCGCCAGAAAGTATTAAAACTTTTTCCTCTAGGTCGCACCGCTGCCGCTCTACTGTCTTGGCGGAAACACCACTGCCGCCCGTCCTTACGAAAGCGGTTAATCAACAATAAGTCGCAAAATTGGCCTATTAACGAAATTTTTCGCCCAGTGCAATGTTGTTTCTTTTTCGATTCTGCGTAAAAAAGAAAGATACACTTTTTCCTCTAAGTCGCACCGTTGAGGCTCCACACTCTTGTAAAGGTCTACGCCGCTAGGACTTAGAAAAATTTTCATACTTTACGATTTTTTCTCTCGATTTTAACGGTATAGGAAAGCGTTGTAGAGGAAAACGTTTGGGACGAAAGTTTCATGGCTTGCGATGCTCTACAAGAATACGACATTTCGATCGCCCGCCGAAATTAGGAAATCGCTTAATTAACAATAAGTTGCAAAAATTTGTTTATTAACAAAAATTTTCGCCCCGGGCAATATTGTTTCTCTTTCGATTCCGCGCCAGAAAGTATTAAAACTTTTTCCTCTAGGTCGCACCGCTGCCGCTCTACTGTCTTGGCGGAAACACCACTGCCGCCCGTCCTTACGAAAGCGGTTAATCAACAATAAGTCGCAAAATTGGCCTATTAACGAAATTTTTCGCCCAGTGCAATGTTGTTTCTTTTTCGATTCTGCGTAAAAAAGAAAGATACACTTTTTCCTCTAAGTCGCACCGTTGAGGCTCCACACTCTTGTAAAGGTCTACGCCGCTAGGACTTAGAAAAATTTTCATACTTTACGATTTTTTCTCTCGATTTTAACGGTATAGGAAAGCGTTGTAGAGGAAAACGTTTGGGACGAAAGTTTCATGGCTTGCGATGCTCTACAAGAATACGACATTTCGATCGCCCGCCGAAATTAGGAAATCGCTTAATTAACAATAAGTTGCAAAAATTTGTTTATTAACAAAAATTTTCGCCCCGGGCAATATTGTTTCTCTTTCGATTCCGCGCCAGAAAGTATTAAAACTTTTTCCTCTAGGTCGCACCGCTGCCGCTCTACTGTCTTGGCGGAAACACCACTGCCGCCCGTCCTTACGAAAGCGGTTAATCAACAATAAGTCGCAAAATTGGCCTATTAACGAAATTTTTCGCCCAGTGCAATGTTGTTTCTTTTTCGATTCTGCGTAAAAAAGAAAGATACACTTTTTCCTCTAAGTCGCACCGTTGAGGCTCCACACTCTTGTAAAGGTCTACGCCGCTAGGACTTAGAAAAATTTTCATACTTTACGATTTTTTCTCTCGATTTTAACGGTATAGGAAAGCGTTGTAGAGGAAAACGTTTGGGACGAAAGTTTCATGGCTTGCGATGCTCTACAAGAATACGACATTTCGATCGCCCGCCGAAATTAGGAAATCGCTTAATTAACAATAAGTTGCAAAAATTTGTTTATTAACAAAAATTTTCGCCCCGGGCAATATTGTTTCTCTTTCGATTCCGCGCCAGAAAGTATTAAAACTTTTTCCTCTAGGTCGCACCGCTGCCGCTCTACTGTCTTGGCGGAAACACCACTGCCGCCCGTCCTTACGAAAGCGGTTAATCAACAATAAGTCGCAAAATTGGCCTATTAACGAAATTTTTCGCCCAGTGCAATGTTGTTTCTTTTTCGATTCTGCGTAAAAAAGAAAGATACACTTTTTCCTCTAAGTCGCACCGTTGAGGCTCCACACTCTTGTAAAGGTCTACGCCGCTAGGACTTAGAAAAATTTTCATACTTTACGATTTTTTCTCTCGATTTTAACGGTATAGGAAAGCGTTGTAGAGGAAAACGTTTGGGACGAAAGTTTCATGGCTTGCGATGCTCTACAAGAATACGACATTTCGATCGCCCGCCGAAATTAGGAAATCGCTTAATTAACAATAAGTTGCAAAAATTTGTTTATTAACAAAAATTTTCGCCCCGGGCAATATTGTTTCTCTTTCGATTCCGCGCCAGAAAGTATTAAAACTTTTTCCTCTAGGTCGCACCGCTGCCGCTCTACTGTCTTGGCGGAAACACCACTGCCGCCCGTCCTTACGAAAGCGGTTAATCAACAATAAGTCGCAAAATTGGCCTATTAACGAAATTTTTCGCCCAGTGCAATGTTGTTTCTTTTTCGATTCTGCGTAAAAAAGAAAGATACACTTTTTCCTCTAAGTCGCACCGTTGAGGCTCCACACTCTTGTAAAGGTCTACGCCGCTAGGACTTAGAAAAATTTTCATACTTTACGATTTTTTCTCTCGATTTTATCGGTATAGGAAAGCGTTGTAGAGGAAAACGTTTGGGACGAAAGTTTCATGGCTTGCGATGCTCTACAAGAATACGACATTTCGATCGCCCGCCGAAATTAGGAAATCGGTTAATTAACAATAAGTTGCACAAATTTGTTTATTAACAAAAATTTTCGCCCCGGGCAATATTGTTTCTCTTTCGATTCCGCGCCAGAAAGTATTAAAACTTTTTCCTCTAGGTCGCACCGCTGCCGCTCTACTGTCTTGGCGGAAACACCACTGCCGCTCGTCCTTACGAAATCGGTTAATCAACAATAAGTCGCAAAATTGGCCTATTAACGAAATTTTTCGCCCAGTGCAATGTTGTTTCTTTTTCGATTCTGCGTAAAAAAGAAAGATACACTTTTTCCTCTAAGTCGCACCGTTGAGGCTCCACACTCTTGTAAAGGTCTACGCCGCTAGGACTTAGAAAAATTTTCATACTTTACGATTTTTTCTCTCGATTTTAACGGTATAGGAAAGCGTTGTAGAGGAAAACGTTTGGGACGAAAGTTTCATGGCTTGCGATGCTCTACAAGAATACGACATTTCGATCGCCCGCCGAAATTAGGAAATCGCTTAATTAACAATAAGTTGCAAAAATTTGTTTATTAACAAAAATTTTCGCCCCGGGCAATATTGTTTCTCTTTCGATTCCGCGCCAGAAAGTATTAAAACTTTTTCCTCTAGGTCGCACCGCTGCCGCTCTACTGTCTTGGCGGAAACACCACTGCCGCCCGTCCTTACGAAAGCGGTTAATCAACAATAAGTCGCAAAATTGGCCTATTAACGAAATTTTTCGCCCAGTGCAATGTTGTTTCTTTTTCGATTCTGCGTAAAAAAGAAAGATACACTTTTTCCTCTAAGTCGC
Source organism: Cerceris ruficornis (assembly GCA_963989415.1). Classification (NCBI taxonomy): domain Eukaryota; kingdom Metazoa; phylum Arthropoda; class Insecta; order Hymenoptera; family Crabronidae; genus Cerceris; species Cerceris ruficornis. Next base: position 97,215 of record CAXDIW010000448.1, read on the forward strand.
ACCGTTGAGGCTCCACACTCTTGTAAAGGTCTACGCCGCTAGGACTTAGAAAAATTTTCATACTTTACGATTTTTTCTCTCGATTTTAACGGTATAGGAAAGCGTTGTAGAGGAAAACGTTTGGGACGAAAGTTTCATGGCTTGCGATGCTCTACAAGAATACGACATTTCGATCGCCCGCCGAAATTAGGAAATCGCTTAATTAACAATAAGTTGCAAAAATTTGTTTATTAACAAAAATTTTCGCCCCGGGCAATATTGTTTCTCTTTCGATTCCGCGCCAGAAAGTATTAAAACTTTTTCCTCTAGGTCGCACCGCTGCCGCTCTACTGTCTTGGCGGAAACACCACTGCCGCCCGTCCTTACGAAAGCGGTTAATCAACAATAAGTCGCAAAATTGGCCTATTAACGAAATTTTTCGCCCAGTGCAATGTTGTTTCTTTTTCGATTCTGCGTAAAAAAGAAAGATACACTTTTTCCTCTAAGTCGCACCGTTGAGGCTCCACACTCTTGTAAAGGTCTACGCCGCTAGGACTTAGAAAAATTTTCATACTTTACGATTTTTTCTCTCGATTTTAACGGTATAGGAAAGCGTTGTAGAGGAAAACGTTTGGGACGAAAGTTTCATGGCTTGCGATGCTCTACAAGAATACGACATTTCGATCGCCCGCCGAAATTAGGAAATCGCTTAATTAACAATAAGTTGCAAAAATTTGTTTATTAACAAAAATTTTCGCCCCGGGCAATATTGTTTCTCTTTCGATTCCGCGCCAGAAAGTATTAAAACTTTTTCCTCTAGGTCGCACCGCTGCCGCTCTACTGTCTTGGCGGAAACACCACTGCCGCCCGTCCTTACGAAAGCGGTTAATCAACAATAAGTCGCAAAATTGGCCTATTAACGAAATTTTTCGCCCAGTGCAATGTTGTTTCTTTTTCGATTCTGCGTAAAAAAGAAAGATACACTTTTTCCTCTAAGTCGCACCGTTGAGGCTCCACACTCTTGTAAAGGTCTACGCCGCTAGGACTTAGAAAAATTTTCATACTTTACGATTTTTTCTCTCGATTTTAACGGTATAGGAAAGCGTTGTAGAGGAAAACGTTTGGGACGAAAGTTTCATGGCTTGCGATGCTCTACAAGAATACGACATTTCGATCGCCCGCCGAAATTAGGAAATCGCTTAATTAACAATAAGTTGCAAAAATTTGTTTATTAACAAAAATTTTCGCCCCGGGCAATATTGTTTCTCTTTCGATTCCGCGCCAGAAAGTATTAAAACTTTTTCCTCTAGGTCGCACCGCTGCCGCTCTACTGTCTTGGCGGAAACACCACTGCCGCCCGTCCTTACGAAAGCGGTTAATCAACAATAAGTCGCAAAATTGGCCTATTAACGAAATTTTTCGCCCAGTGCAATGTTGTTTCTTTTTCGATTCTGCGTAAAAAAGAAAGATACACTTTTTCCTCTAAGTCGCACCGTTGAGGCTCCACACTCTTGTAAAGGTCTACGCCGCTAGGACTTAGAAAAATTTTCATACTTTACGATTTTTTCTCTCGATTTTAACGGTATAGGAAAGCGTTGTAGAGGAAAACGTTTGGGACGAAAGTTTCATGGCTTGCGATGCTCTACAAGAATACGACATTTCGATCGCCCGCCGAAATTAGGAAATCGCTTAATTAACAATAAGTTGCAAAAATTTGTTTATTAACAAAAATTTTCGCCCCGGGCAATATTGTTTCTCTTTCGATTCCGCGCCAGAAAGTATTAAAACTTTTTCCTCTAGGTCGCACCGCTGCCGCTCTACTGTCTTGGCGGAAACACCACTGCCGCCCGTCCTTACGAAAGCGGTTAATCAACAATAAGTCGCAAAATTGGCCTATTAACGAAATTTTTCGCCCAGTGCAATGTTGTTTCTTTTTCGATTCTGCGTAAAAAAGAAAGATACACTTTTTCCTCTAAGTCGCACCGTTGAGGCTCCACACTCTTGTAAAGGTCTACGCCGCTAGGACTTAGAAAAATTTTCATACTTTACGATTTTTTCTCTCGATTTTAACGGTATAGGAAAGCGTTGTAGAGGAAAACGTTTGGGACGAAAGTTTCATGGCTTGCGATGCTCTACAAGAATACGACATTTCGATCGCCCGCCGAAATTAGGAAATCGCTTAATTAACAATAAGTTGCAAAAATTTGTTTATTAACAAAAATTTTCGCCCCGGGCAATATTGTTTCTCTTTCGATTCCGCGCCAGAAAGTATTAAAACTTTTTCCTCTAGGTCGCACCGCTGCCGCTCTACTGTCTTGGCGGAAACACCACTGCCGCCCGTCCTTACGAAAGCGGTTAATCAACAATAAGTCGCAAAATTGGCCTATTAACGAAATTTTTCGCCCAGTGCAATGTTGTTTCTTTTTCGATTCTGCGTAAAAAAGAAAGATACACTTTTTCCTCTAAGTCGCACCGTTGAGGCTCCACACTCTTGTAAAGGTCTACGCCGCTAGGACTTAGAAAAATTTTCATACTTTACGATTTTTTCTCTCGATTTTAACGGTATAGGAAAGCGTTGTAGAGGAAAACGTTTGGGACGAAAGTTTCATGGCTTGCGATGCTCTACAAGAATACGACATTTCGATCGCCCGCCGAAATTAGGAAATCGCTTAATTAACAATAAGTTGCAAAAATTTGTTTATTAACAAAAATTTTCGCCCCGGGCAATATTGTTTCTCTTTCGATTCCGCGCCAGAAAGTATTAAAACTTTTTCCTCTAGGTCGCACCGCTGCCGCTCTACTGTCTT
>CAXDIW010000448.1:115000-129737 GCA_963989415.1 Cerceris ruficornis
GTCCTTACGAAAGCGGTTAATCAACAATAAGTCGCAAAATTGGCCTATTAACGAAATTTTTCGCCCAGTGCAATGTTGTTTCTTTTTCGATTCTGCGTAAAAAAGAAAGATACACTTTTTCCTCTAAGTCGCACCGTTGAGGCTCCACACTCTTGTAAAGGTCTACGCCGCTAGGACTTAGAAAAATTTTCATACTTTACGATTTTTTCTCTCGATTTTAACGGTATAGGAAAGCGTTGTAGAGGAAAACGTTTGGGACGAAAGTTTCATGGCTTGCGATGCTCTACAAGAATACGACATTTCGATCGCCCGCCGAAATTAGGAAATCGCTTAATTAACAATAAGTTGCAAAAATTTGTTTATTAACAAAAATTTTCGCCCCGGGCAATATTGTTTCTCTTTCGATTCCGCGCCAGAAAGTATTAAAACTTTTTCCTCTAGGTCGCACCGCTGCCGCTCTACTGTCTTGGCGGAAACACCACTGCCGCCCGTCCTTACGAAAGCGGTTAATCAACAATAAGTCGCAAAATTGGCCTATTAACGAAATTTTTCGCCCAGTGCAATGTTGTTTCTTTTTCGATTCTGCGTAAAAAAGAAAGATACACTTTTTCCTCTAAGTCGCACCGTTGAGGCTCCACACTCTTGTAAAGGTCTACGCCGCTAGGACTTAGAAAAATTTTCATACTTTACGATTTTTTCTCTCGATTTTAACGGTATAGGAAAGCGTTGTAGAGGAAAACGTTTGGGACGAAAGTTTCATGGCTTGCGATGCTCTACAAGAATACGACATTTCGATCGCCCGCCGAAATTAGGAAATCGCTTAATTAACAATAAGTTGCAAAAATTTGTTTATTAACAAAAATTTTCGCCCCGGGCAATATTGTTTCTCTTTCGATTCCGCGCCAGAAAGTATTAAAACTTTTTCCTCTAGGTCGCACCGCTGCCGCTCTACTGTCTTGGCGGAAACACCACTGCCGCCCGTCCTTACGAAAGCGGTTAATCAACAATAAGTCGCAAAATTGGCCTATTAACGAAATTTTTCGCCCAGTGCAATGTTGTTTCTTTTTCGATTCTGCGTAAAAAAGAAAGATACACTTTTTCCTCTAAGTCGCACCGTTGAGGCTCCACACTCTTGTAAAGGTCTACGCCGCTAGGACTTAGAAAAATTTTCATACTTTACGATTTTTTCTCTCGATTTTAACGGTATAGGAAAGCGTTGTAGAGGAAAACGTTTGGGACGAAAGTTTCATGGCTTGCGATGCTCTACAAGAATACGACATTTCGATCGCCCGCCGAAATTAGGAAATCGCTTAATTAACAATAAGTTGCAAAAATTTGTTTATTAACAAAAATTTTCGCCCCGGGCAATATTGTTTCTCTTTCGATTCCGCGCCAGAAAGTATTAAAACTTTTTCCTCTAGGTCGCACCGCTGCCGCTCTACTGTCTTGGCGGAAACACCACTGCCGCCCGTCCTTACGAAAGCGGTTAATCAACAATAAGTCGCAAAATTGGCCTATTAACGAAATTTTTCGCCCAGTGCAATGTTGTTTCTTTTTCGATTCTGCGTAAAAAAGAAAGATACACTTTTTCCTCTAAGTCGCACCGTTGAGGCTCCACACTCTTGTAAAGGTCTACGCCGCTAGGACTTAGAAAAATTTTCATACTTTACGATTTTTTCTCTCGATTTTAACGGTATAGGAAAGCGTTGTAGAGGAAAACGTTTGGGACGAAAGTTTCATGGCTTGCGATGCTCTACAAGAATACGACATTTCGATCGCCCGCCGAAATTAGGAAATCGCTTAATTAACAATAAGTTGCAAAAATTTGTTTATTAACAAAAATTTTCGCCCCGGGCAATATTGTTTCTCTTTCGATTCCGCGCCAGAAAGTATTAAAACTTTTTCCTCTAGGTCGCACCGCTGCCGCTCTACTGTCTTGGCGGAAACACCACTGCCGCCCGTCCTTACGAAAGCGGTTAATCAACAATAAGTCGCAAAATTGGCCTATTAACGAAATTTTTCGCCCAGTGCAATGTTGTTTCTTTTTCGATTCTGCGTAAAAAAGAAAGATACACTTTTTCCTCTAAGTCGCACCGTTGAGGCTCCACACTCTTGTAAAGGTCTACGCCGCTAGGACTTAGAAAAATTTTCATACTTTACGATTTTTTCTCTCGATTTTAACGGTATAGGAAAGCGTTGTAGAGGAAAACGTTTGGGACGAAAGTTTCATGGCTTGCGATGCTCTACAAGAATACGACATTTCGATCGCCCGCCGAAATTAGGAAATCGCTTAATTAACAATAAGTTGCAAAAATTTGTTTATTAACAAAAATTTTCGCCCCGGGCAATATTGTTTCTCTTTCGATTCCGCGCCAGAAAGTATTAAAACTTTTTCCTCTAGGTCGCACCGCTGCCGCTCTACTGTCTTGGCGGAAACACCACTGCCGCCCGTCCTTACGAAAGCGGTTAATCAACAATAAGTCGCAAAATTGGCCTATTAACGAAATTTTTCGCCCAGTGCAATGTTGTTTCTTTTTCGATTCTGCGTAAAAAAGAAAGATACACTTTTTCCTCTAAGTCGCACCGTTGAGGCTCCACACTCTTGTAAAGGTCTACGCCGCTAGGACTTAGAAAAATTTTCATACTTTACGATTTTTTCTCTCGATTTTAACGGTATAGGAAAGCGTTGTAGAGGAAAACGTTTGGGACGAAAGTTTCATGGCTTGCGATGCTCTACAAGAATACGACATTTCGATCGCCCGCCGAAATTAGGAAATCGCTTAATTAACAATAAGTTGCAAAAATTTGTTTATTAACAAAAATTTTCGCCCCGGGCAATATTGTTTCTCTTTCGATTCCGCGCCAGAAAGTATTAAAACTTTTTCCTCTAGGTCGCACCGCTGCCGCTCTACTGTCTTGGCGGAAACACCACTGCCGCCCGTCCTTACGAAAGCGGTTAATCAACAATAAGTCGCAAAATTGGCCTATTAACGAAATTTTTCGCCCAGTGCAATGTTGTTTCTTTTTCGATTCTGCGTAAAAAAGAAAGATACACTTTTTCCTCTAAGTCGCACCGTTGAGGCTCCACACTCTTGTAAAGGTCTACGCCGCTAGGACTTAGAAAAATTTTCATACTTTACGATTTTTTCTCTCGATTTTAACGGTATAGGAAAGCGTTGTAGAGGAAAACGTTTGGGACGAAAGTTTCATGGCTTGCGATGCTCTACAAGAATACGACATTTCGATCGCCCGCCGAAATTAGGAAATCGCTTAATTAACAATAAGTTGCAAAAATTTGTTTATTAACAAAAATTTTCGCCCCGGGCAATATTGTTTCTCTTTCGATTCCGCGCCAGAAAGTATTAAAACTTTTTCCTCTAGGTCGCACCGCTGCCGCTCTACTGTCTTGGCGGAAACACCACTGCCGCCCGTCCTTACGAAAGCGGTTAATCAACAATAAGTCGCAAAATTGGCCTATTAACGAAATTTTTCGCCCAGTGCAATGTTGTTTCTTTTTCGATTCTGCGTAAAAAAGAAAGATACACTTTTTCCTCTAAGTCGCACCGTTGAGGCTCCACACTCTTGTAAAGGTCTACGCCGCTAGGACTTAGAAAAATTTTCATACTTTACGATTTTTTCTCTCGATTTTAACGGTATAGGAAAGCGTTGTAGAGGAAAACGTTTGGGACGAAAGTTTCATGGCTTGCGATGCTCTACAAGAATACGACATTTCGATCGCCCGCCGAAATTAGGAAATCGCTTAATTAACAATAAGTTGCAAAAATTTGTTTATTAACAAAAATTTTCGCCCCGGGCAATATTGTTTCTCTTTCGATTCCGCGCCAGAAAGTATTAAAACTTTTTCCTCTAGGTCGCACCGCTGCCGCTCTACTGTCTTGGCGGAAACACCACTGCCGCCCGTCCTTACGAAAGCGGTTAATCAACAATAAGTCGCAAAATTGGCCTATTAACGAAATTTTTCGCCCAGTGCAATGTTGTTTCTTTTTCGATTCTGCGTAAAAAAGAAAGATACACTTTTTCCTCTAAGTCGCACCGTTGAGGCTCCACACTCTTGTAAAGGTCTACGCCGCTAGGACTTAGAAAAATTTTCATACTTTACGATTTTTTCTCTCGATTTTATCGGTATAGGAAAGCGTTGTAGAGGAAAACGTTTGGGACGAAAGTTTCATGGCTTGCGATGCTCTACAAGAATACGACATTTCGATCGCCCGCCGAAATTAGGAAATCGGTTAATTAACAATAAGTTGCACAAATTTGTTTATTAACAAAAATTTTCGCCCCGGGCAATATTGTTTCTCTTTCGATTCCGCGCCAGAAAGTATTAAAACTTTTTCCTCTAGGTCGCACCGCTGCCGCTCTACTGTCTTGGCGGAAACACCACTGCCGCTCGTCCTTACGAAATCGGTTAATCAACAATAAGTCGCAAAATTGGCCTATTAACGAAATTTTTCGCCCAGTGCAATGTTGTTTCTTTTTCGATTCTGCGTAAAAAAGAAAGATACACTTTTTCCTCTAAGTCGCACCGTTGAGGCTCCACACTCTTGTAAAGGTCTACGCCGCTAGGACTTAGAAAAATTTTCATACTTTACGATTTTTTCTCTCGATTTTAACGGTATAGGAAAGCGTTGTAGAGGAAAACGTTTGGGACGAAAGTTTCATGGCTTGCGATGCTCTACAAGAATACGACATTTCGATCGCCCGCCGAAATTAGGAAATCGCTTAATTAACAATAAGTTGCAAAAATTTGTTTATTAACAAAAATTTTCGCCCCGGGCAATATTGTTTCTCTTTCGATTCCGCGCCAGAAAGTATTAAAACTTTTTCCTCTAGGTCGCACCGCTGCCGCTCTACTGTCTTGGCGGAAACACCACTGCCGCCCGTCCTTACGAAAGCGGTTAATCAACAATAAGTCGCAAAATTGGCCTATTAACGAAATTTTTCGCCCAGTGCAATGTTGTTTCTTTTTCGATTCTGCGTAAAAAAGAAAGATACACTTTTTCCTCTAAGTCGCACCGTTGAGGCTCCACACTCTTGTAAAGGTCTACGCCGCTAGGACTTAGAAAAATTTTCATACTTTACGATTTTTTCTCTCGATTTTAACGGTATAGGAAAGCGTTGTAGAGGAAAACGTTTGGGACGAAAGTTTCATGGCTTGCGATGCTCTACAAGAATACGACATTTCGATCGCCCGCCGAAATTAGGAAATCGCTTAATTAACAATAAGTTGCAAAAATTTGTTTATTAACAAAAATTTTCGCCCCGGGCAATATTGTTTCTCTTTCGATTCCGCGCCAGAAAGTATTAAAACTTTTTCCTCTAGGTCGCACCGCTGCCGCTCTACTGTCTTGGCGGAAACACCACTGCCGCCCGTCCTTACGAAAGCGGTTAATCAACAATAAGTCGCAAAATTGGCCTATTAACGAAATTTTTCGCCCAGTGCAATGTTGTTTCTTTTTCGATTCTGCGTAAAAAAGAAAGATACACTTTTTCCTCTAAGTCGCACCGTTGAGGCTCCACACTCTTGTAAAGGTCTACGCCGCTAGGACTTAGAAAAATTTTCATACTTTACGATTTTTTCTCTCGATTTTAACGGTATAGGAAAGCGTTGTAGAGGAAAACGTTTGGGACGAAAGTTTCATGGCTTGCGATGCTCTACAAGAATACGACATTTCGATCGCCCGCCGAAATTAGGAAATCGCTTAATTAACAATAAGTTGCAAAAATTTGTTTATTAACAAAAATTTTCGCCCCGGGCAATATTGTTTCTCTTTCGATTCCGCGCCAGAAAGTATTAAAACTTTTTCCTCTAGGTCGCACCGCTGCCGCTCTACTGTCTTGGCGGAAACACCACTGCCGCCCGTCCTTACGAAAGCGGTTAATCAACAATAAGTCGCAAAATTGGCCTATTAACGAAATTTTTCGCCCAGTGCAATGTTGTTTCTTTTTCGATTCTGCGTAAAAAAGAAAGATACACTTTTTCCTCTAAGTCGCACCGTTGAGGCTCCACACTCTTGTAAAGGTCTACGCCGCTAGGACTTAGAAAAATTTTCATACTTTACGATTTTTTCTCTCGATTTTAACGGTATAGGAAAGCGTTGTAGAGGAAAACGTTTGGGACGAAAGTTTCATGGCTTGCGATGCTCTACAAGAATACGACATTTCGATCGCCCGCCGAAATTAGGAAATCGCTTAATTAACAATAAGTTGCAAAAATTTGTTTATTAACAAAAATTTTCGCCCCGGGCAATATTGTTTCTCTTTCGATTCCGCGCCAGAAAGTATTAAAACTTTTTCCTCTAGGTCGCACCGCTGCCGCTCTACTGTCTTGGCGGAAACACCACTGCCGCCCGTCCTTACGAAAGCGGTTAATCAACAATAAGTCGCAAAATTGGCCTATTAACGAAATTTTTCGCCCAGTGCAATGTTGTTTCTTTTTCGATTCTGCGTAAAAAAGAAAGATACACTTTTTCCTCTAAGTCGCACCGTTGAGGCTCCACACTCTTGTAAAGGTCTACGCCGCTAGGACTTAGAAAAATTTTCATACTTTACGATTTTTTCTCTCGATTTTAACGGTATAGGAAAGCGTTGTAGAGGAAAACGTTTGGGACGAAAGTTTCATGGCTTGCGATGCTCTACAAGAATACGACATTTCGATCGCCCGCCGAAATTAGGAAATCGCTTAATTAACAATAAGTTGCAAAAATTTGTTTATTAACAAAAATTTTCGCCCCGGGCAATATTGTTTCTCTTTCGATTCCGCGCCAGAAAGTATTAAAACTTTTTCCTCTAGGTCGCACCGCTGCCGCTCTACTGTCTTGGCGGAAACACCACTGCCGCCCGTCCTTACGAAAGCGGTTAATCAACAATAAGTCGCAAAATTGGCCTATTAACGAAATTTTTCGCCCAGTGCAATGTTGTTTCTTTTTCGATTCTGCGTAAAAAAGAAAGATACACTTTTTCCTCTAAGTCGCACCGTTGAGGCTCCACACTCTTGTAAAGGTCTACGCCGCTAGGACTTAGAAAAATTTTCATACTTTACGATTTTTTCTCTCGATTTTAACGGTATAGGAAAGCGTTGTAGAGGAAAACGTTTGGGACGAAAGTTTCATGGCTTGCGATGCTCTACAAGAATACGACATTTCGATCGCCCGCCGAAATTAGGAAATCGCTTAATTAACAATAAGTTGCAAAAATTTGTTTATTAACAAAAATTTTCGCCCCGGGCAATATTGTTTCTCTTTCGATTCCGCGCCAGAAAGTATTAAAACTTTTTCCTCTAGGTCGCACCGCTGCCGCTCTACTGTCTTGGCGGAAACACCACTGCCGCCCGTCCTTACGAAAGCGGTTAATCAACAATAAGTCGCAAAATTGGCCTATTAACGAAATTTTTCGCCCAGTGCAATGTTGTTTCTTTTTCGATTCTGCGTAAAAAAGAAAGATACACTTTTTCCTCTAAGTCGCACCGTTGAGGCTCCACACTCTTGTAAAGGTCTACGCCGCTAGGACTTAGAAAAATTTTCATACTTTACGATTTTTTCTCTCGATTTTAACGGTATAGGAAAGCGTTGTAGAGGAAAACGTTTGGGACGAAAGTTTCATGGCTTGCGATGCTCTACAAGAATACGACATTTCGATCGCCCGCCGAAATTAGGAAATCGCTTAATTAACAATAAGTTGCAAAAATTTGTTTATTAACAAAAATTTTCGCCCCGGGCAATATTGTTTCTCTTTCGATTCCGCGCCAGAAAGTATTAAAACTTTTTCCTCTAGGTCGCACCGCTGCCGCTCTACTGTCTTGGCGGAAACACCACTGCCGCCCGTCCTTACGAAAGCGGTTAATCAACAATAAGTCGCAAAATTGGCCTATTAACGAAATTTTTCGCCCAGTGCAATGTTGTTTCTTTTTCGATTCTGCGTAAAAAAGAAAGATACACTTTTTCCTCTAAGTCGCACCGTTGAGGCTCCACACTCTTGTAAAGGTCTACGCCGCTAGGACTTAGAAAAATTTTCATACTTTACGATTTTTTCTCTCGATTTTATCGGTATAGGAAAGCGTTGTAGAGGAAAACGTTTGGGACGAAAGTTTCATGGCTTGCGATGCTCTACAAGAATACGACATTTCGATCGCCCGCCGAAATTAGGAAATCGGTTAATTAACAATAAGTTGCACAAATTTGTTTATTAACAAAAATTTTCGCCCCGGGCAATATTGTTTCTCTTTCGATTCCGCGCCAGAAAGTATTAAAACTTTTTCCTCTAGGTCGCACCGCTGCCGCTCTACTGTCTTGGCGGAAACACCACTGCCGCTCGTCCTTACGAAATCGGTTAATCAACAATAAGTCGCAAAATTGGCCTATTAACGAAATTTTTCGCCCAGTGCAATGTTGTTTCTTTTTCGATTCTGCGTAAAAAAGAAAGATACACTTTTTCCTCTAAGTCGCACCGTTGAGGCTCCACACTCTTGTAAAGGTCTACGCCGCTAGGACTTAGAAAAATTTTCATACTTTACGATTTTTTCTCTCGATTTTAACGGTATAGGAAAGCGTTGTAGAGGAAAACGTTTGGGACGAAAGTTTCATGGCTTGCGATGCTCTACAAGAATACGACATTTCGATCGCCCGCCGAAATTAGGAAATCGCTTAATTAACAATAAGTTGCAAAAATTTGTTTATTAACAAAAATTTTCGCCCCGGGCAATATTGTTTCTCTTTCGATTCCGCGCCAGAAAGTATTAAAACTTTTTCCTCTAGGTCGCACCGCTGCCGCTCTACTGTCTTGGCGGAAACACCACTGCCGCCCGTCCTTACGAAAGCGGTTAATCAACAATAAGTCGCAAAATTGGCCTATTAACGAAATTTTTCGCCCAGTGCAATGTTGTTTCTTTTTCGATTCTGCGTAAAAAAGAAAGATACACTTTTTCCTCTAAGTCGCACCGTTGAGGCTCCACACTCTTGTAAAGGTCTACGCCGCTAGGACTTAGAAAAATTTTCATACTTTACGATTTTTTCTCTCGATTTTAACGGTATAGGAAAGCGTTGTAGAGGAAAACGTTTGGGACGAAAGTTTCATGGCTTGCGATGCTCTACAAGAATACGACATTTCGATCGCCCGCCGAAATTAGGAAATCGCTTAATTAACAATAAGTTGCAAAAATTTGTTTATTAACAAAAATTTTCGCCCCGGGCAATATTGTTTCTCTTTCGATTCCGCGCCAGAAAGTATTAAAACTTTTTCCTCTAGGTCGCACCGCTGCCGCTCTACTGTCTTGGCGGAAACACCACTGCCGCCCGTCCTTACGAAAGCGGTTAATCAACAATAAGTCGCAAAATTGGCCTATTAACGAAATTTTTCGCCCAGTGCAATGTTGTTTCTTTTTCGATTCTGCGTAAAAAAGAAAGATACACTTTTTCCTCTAAGTCGCACCGTTGAGGCTCCACACTCTTGTAAAGGTCTACGCCGCTAGGACTTAGAAAAATTTTCATACTTTACGATTTTTTCTCTCGATTTTAACGGTATAGGAAAGCGTTGTAGAGGAAAACGTTTGGGACGAAAGTTTCATGGCTTGCGATGCTCTACAAGAATACGACATTTCGATCGCCCGCCGAAATTAGGAAATCGCTTAATTAACAATAAGTTGCAAAAATTTGTTTATTAACAAAAATTTTCGCCCCGGGCAATATTGTTTCTCTTTCGATTCCGCGCCAGAAAGTATTAAAACTTTTTCCTCTAGGTCGCACCGCTGCCGCTCTACTGTCTTGGCGGAAACACCACTGCCGCCCGTCCTTACGAAAGCGGTTAATCAACAATAAGTCGCAAAATTGGCCTATTAACGAAATTTTTCGCCCAGTGCAATGTTGTTTCTTTTTCGATTCTGCGTAAAAAAGAAAGATACACTTTTTCCTCTAAGTCGCACCGTTGAGGCTCCACACTCTTGTAAAGGTCTACGCCGCTAGGACTTAGAAAAATTTTCATACTTTACGATTTTTTCTCTCGATTTTAACGGTATAGGAAAGCGTTGTAGAGGAAAACGTTTGGGACGAAAGTTTCATGGCTTGCGATGCTCTACAAGAATACGACATTTCGATCGCCCGCCGAAATTAGGAAATCGCTTAATTAACAATAAGTTGCAAAAATTTGTTTATTAACAAAAATTTTCGCCCCGGGCAATATTGTTTCTCTTTCGATTCCGCGCCAGAAAGTATTAAAACTTTTTCCTCTAGGTCGCACCGCTGCCGCTCTACTGTCTTGGCGGAAACACCACTGCCGCCCGTCCTTACGAAAGCGGTTAATCAACAATAAGTCGCAAAATTGGCCTATTAACGAAATTTTTCGCCCAGTGCAATGTTGTTTCTTTTTCGATTCTGCGTAAAAAAGAAAGATACACTTTTTCCTCTAAGTCGCACCGTTGAGGCTCCACACTCTTGTAAAGGTCTACGCCGCTAGGACTTAGAAAAATTTTCATACTTTACGATTTTTTCTCTCGATTTTAACGGTATAGGAAAGCGTTGTAGAGGAAAACGTTTGGGACGAAAGTTTCATGGCTTGCGATGCTCTACAAGAATACGACATTTCGATCGCCCGCCGAAATTAGGAAATCGCTTAATTAACAATAAGTTGCAAAAATTTGTTTATTAACAAAAATTTTCGCCCCGGGCAATATTGTTTCTCTTTCGATTCCGCGCCAGAAAGTATTAAAACTTTTTCCTCTAGGTCGCACCGCTGCCGCTCTACTGTCTTGGCGGAAACACCACTGCCGCCCGTCCTTACGAAAGCGGTTAATCAACAATAAGTCGCAAAATTGGCCTATTAACGAAATTTTTCGCCCAGTGCAATGTTGTTTCTTTTTCGATTCTGCGTAAAAAAGAAAGATACACTTTTTCCTCTAAGTCGCACCGTTGAGGCTCCACACTCTTGTAAAGGTCTACGCCGCTAGGACTTAGAAAAATTTTCATACTTTACGATTTTTTCTCTCGATTTTAACGGTATAGGAAAGCGTTGTAGAGGAAAACGTTTGGGACGAAAGTTTCATGGCTTGCGATGCTCTACAAGAATACGACATTTCGATCGCCCGCCGAAATTAGGAAATCGCTTAATTAACAATAAGTTGCAAAAATTTGTTTATTAACAAAAATTTTCGCCCGGGCAATATTGTTTCTCTTTCGATTCCGCGCCAGAAAGTATTAAAACTTTTTCCTCTAGGTCGCACCGCTGCCGCTCTACTGTCTTGGCGGAAACACCACTGCCGCCCGTCCTTACGAAAGCGGTTAATCAACAATAAGTCGCAAAATTGGCCTATTAACGAAATTTTTCGCCCAGTGCAATGTTGTTTCTTTTTCGATTCTGCGTAAAAAAGAAAGATACACTTTTTCCTCTAAGTCGCACCGTTGAGGCTCCACACTCTTGTAAAGGTCTACGCCGCTAGGACTTAGAAAAATTTTCATACTTTACGATTTTTTCTCTCGATTTTAACGGTATAGGAAAGCGTTGTAGAGGAAAACGTTTGGGACGAAAGTTTCATGGCTTGCGATGCTCTACAAGAATACGACATTTCGATCGCCCGCCGAAATTAGGAAATCGCTTAATTAACAATAAGTTGCAAAAATTTGTTTATTAACAAAAATTTTCGCCCCGGGCAATATTGTTTCTCTTTCGATTCCGCGCCAGAAAGTATTAAAACTTTTTCCTCTAGGTCGCACCGCTGCCGCTCTACTGTCTTGGCGGAAACACCACTGCCGCCCGTCCTTACGAAAGCGGTTAATCAACAATAAGTCGCAAAATTGGCCTATTAACGAAATTTTTCGCCCAGTGCAATGTTGTTTCTTTTTCGATTCTGCGTAAAAAAGAAAGATACACTTTTTCCTCTAAGTCGCACCGTTGAGGCTCCACACTCTTGTAAAGGTCTACGCCGCTAGGACTTAGAAAAATTTTCATACTTTACGATTTTTTCTCTCGATTTTAACGGTATAGGAAAGCGTTGTAGAGGAAAACGTTTGGGACGAAAGTTTCATGGCTTGCGATGCTCTACAAGAATACGACATTTCGATCGCCCGCCGAAATTAGGAAATCGCTTAATTAACAATAAGTTGCAAAATTTGTTTATTAACAAAAATTTTCGCCCCGGGCAATATTGTTTCTCTTTCGATTCCGCGCCAGAAAGTATTAAAACTTTTTCCTCTAGGTCGCACCGCTGCCGCTCTACTGTCTTGGCGGAAACACCACTGCCGCCGTCCTTACGAAAGCGGTTAATCAACAATAAGTCGCAAAATTGGCCTATTAACGAAATTTTTCGCCCAGTGCAATGTTGTTTCTTTTTCGATTCTGCGTAAAAAAGAAAGATACACTTTTTCCTCTAAGTCGCACCGTTGAGGCTCCACACTCTTGTAAAGGTCTACGCCGCTAGGACTTAGAAAAATTTTCATACTTTACGATTTTTTCTCTCGATTTTAACGGTATAGGAAAGCGTTGTAGAGGAAAACGTTTGGGACGAAAGTTTCATGGCTTGCGATGCTCTACAAGAATACGACATTTCGATCGCCCGCCGAAATTAGGAAATCGCTTAATTAACAATAAGTTGCAAAAATTTGTTTATTAACAAAAATTTTCGCCCCGGGCAATATTGTTTCTCTTTCGATTCCGCGCCAGAAAGTATTAAAACTTTTTCCTCTAGGTCGCACCGCTGCCGCTCTACTGTCTTGGCGGAAACACCACTGCCGCCCGTCCTTACGAAAGCGGTTAATCAACAATAAGTCGCAAAATTGGCCTATTAACGAAATTTTTCGCCCAGTGCAATGTTGTTTCTTTTTCGATTCTGCGTAAAAAAGAAAGATACACTTTTTCCTCTAAGTCGCACCGTTGAGGCTCCACACTCTTGTAAAGGTCTACGCCGCTAGGACTTAGAAAAATTTTCATACTTTACGATTTTTTCTCTCGATTTTAACGGTATAGGAAAGCGTTGTAGAGGAAAACGTTTGGGACGAAAGTTTCATGGCTTGCGATGCTCTACAAGAATACGACATTTCGATCGCCCGCCGAAATTAGGAAATCGCTTAATTAACAATAAGTTGCAAAAATTTGTTTATTAACAAAATTTTCGCCCCGGGCAATATTGTTTCTCTTTCGATTCCGCGCCAGAAAGTATTAAAACTTTTTCCTCTAGGTCGCACCGCTGCCGCTCTACTGTCTTGGCGGAAACACCACTGCCGCCCGTCCTTACGAAAGCGGTTAATCAACAATAAGTCGCAAAATTGGCCTATTAACGAAATTTTTCGCCCAGTGCAATGTTGTTTCTTTTTCGATTCTGCGTAAAAAAGAAAGATACACTTTTTCCTCTAAGTCGCACCGTTGAGGCTCCACACTCTTGTAAAGGTCTACGCCGCTAGGACTTAGAAAAATTTTCATACTTTACGATTTTTTCTCTCGATTTTAACGGTATAGGAAAGCGTTGTAGAGGAAAACGTTTGGGACGAAAGTTTCATGGCTTGCGATGCTCTACAAGAATACGACATTTCGATCGCCCGCCGAAATTAGGAAATCGCTTAATTAACAATAAGTTGCAAAAATTTGTTTATTAACAAAAATTTTCGCCCCGGGCAATATTGTTTCTCTTTCGATTCCGCGCCAGAAAGTATTAAAACTTTTTCCTCTAGGTCGCACCGCTGCCGCTCTACTGTCTTGGCGGAAACACCACTGCCGCCCGTCCTTACGAAAGCGGTTAATCAACAATAAGTCGCAAAATTGGCCTATTAACGAAATTTTTCGCCCAGTGCAATGTTGTTTCTTTTTCGATTCTGCGTAAAAAAGAAAGATACACTTTTTCCTCTAAGTCGCACCGTTGAGGCTCCACACTCTTGTAAAGGTCTACGCCGCTAGGACTTAGAAAAATTTTCATACTTTACGATTTTTTCTCTCGATTTTAACGGTATAGGAAAGCGTTGTAGAGGAAAACGTTTGGGACGAAAGTTTCATGGCTTGCGATGCTCTACAAGAATACGACATTTCGATCGCCCGCCGAAATTAGGAAATCGCTTAATTAACAATAAGTTGCAAAAATTTGTTTATTAACAAAAATTTTCGCCCCGGGCAATATTGTTTCTCTTTCGATTCCGCGCCAGAAAGTATTAAAACTTTTTCCTCTAGGTCGCACCGCTGCCGCTCTACTGTCTTGGCGGAAACACCACTGCCGCCCGTCCTTACGAAAGCGGTAATCAACAATAAGTCGCAAAATTGGCCTATTAACGAAATTTTTCGCCCAGTGCAATGTTGTTTCTTTTTCGATTCTGCGTAAAAAGAAAGATACACTTTTTCCTCTAAGTCGCACCGTTGAGGCTCCACACTCTTGTAAAGGTCTACGCCGCTAGGACTTAGAAAATTTTCATACTTTACGATTTTTTCTCTCGATTTTAACGGTATAGGAAAGCGTTGTAGAGGAAAACGTTTGGGACGAAAGTTTCATGGCTTGCGATGCTCTACAAGAATACGACATTTCGATCGCCCGCCGAAATTAGGAAATCGCTTAATTAACAATAAGTTGCAAAATTTGTTTATTAACAAAAATTTTCGCCCCGGGCAATATTGTTTCTCTTTCGATTCCGCGCCAGAAAGTATTAAAACTTTTTCCTCTAGGTCGCACCGCTGCCGCTCTACTGTCTTGGCGAAACACCACTGCCGCCCGTCCTTACGAAAGCGGTTAATCAACAATAAGTCGCAAAAATTGGCC
>CAXDIW010000449.1:0-120000 GCA_963989415.1 Cerceris ruficornis
CCTTTAAAGGAAATTATTTGTAAATTTCGACAAGTAGAACAATGATTGGAACACATAGACGGTTGAAAACATTGTATATATTGCTTCTATATAGTCTAAGAAACATATATGCAAAGCATCCAAACAGTACCATTCGCCAATTTTTTGTTCTTCAAGGTTAAGTGAACTACGAGCCCCATTGTTAATCCTTTAACGGAAATTAATTGTAAATTTCGACAAGTAGAACAATGAATGGAACAGGTAGACGGTTGAAATCTTTGTATATATTGCTTCTATATAGTCTAAGAAACATATATGCAAAGCATCCAAACAGCACAATTCGCCAATTTATTGTTCTTCAAGTTTAAGTGAACAACGAGCCCCATTGTTAATCCTTTAAAGGAAATTATTTGTAACTTTCGACAAGTAGAACAATGAATGGAACAGGTAGATGGTTGAAATCTTTGTATATATTGCTTCTATATAGTCTAAGAAACATATATGCAAAGCATCCAAACAGTACCATTCGCCAATTTTTTGTTCTTCATGTTTAAGTGAACTACGAGCCCCATTGTTAATCCTTTAAAGGAAATTATTTGTAAATTTCGACAAGTAGAACAATGAATGGAACAGGTAGACTGTTGAAATTATTGTATATATTGCTTCTATATAGTCTAAGAAACATATATGCAAAGCATCCAAACAGTACAATTCGCCAATTTTTTGTTCTTCAAGTTTAAGTGAACAATGAGCCCCATTGTTAATCCTTTAAAGGAAATTATTTGTAACTTTCGACAAGTAGAACTATGAATGGAACAGGTAGACGGTTGAAATCTTTGTATATATTGCTTCTATATAGTATAAGAAACATATATGCAAAGCATCCAAACAGTACAATTCGCCAATTTTTTGTTCTTCAAGTTTAAGTGAACAATGAGCCCCAATGGTTAATCCGTTATCGGAAATTATTTGTAACTTTCGACAAGTAGAACAATGAATGGAACAGGTAGATGGTTGAAATCTTTGTATATATTGCTTCTATATAGTCTAAGAAACATATATGCAAAGCATCCAAACAGTACCATTCGCCAATTTTTTGTTCTTCAAGTTTAAGTGAACAATGAGCACCAATGGTTAATACTTTATCGGAAATTATTTGTAATTTTCGACAAGTAGAACAATGAATGGAACAGTTAGACGGTTGAAATATTTGTATATATTGCTTCTATATAGTCTACGAAACATATATGCAAAGCACCCAAACAGTACAATTCGCCAATTTTTTGTTCTTCAAGTTTAAGTGAACAATGAGCCCCATTGTTAATCCATTATCGGAAATTATTTGTAATTTTCGACAAGTAGAACAGTGAATGGAACAGGTAGACGATTGAAATCTTTGTATATATTGCTTCTATATAGTATAAGAAACATATATGCAAAGCATCCAAACAGTACAATTCGCCAATTTTTTGTTCTTCAAGTTTAAGTGAACAATGAGCCCCAATGGTTAATCCGTTATCGGAAATTATTTGTAACTTTCGACAAGAAGAACAATGAATGGAAAAGGTAGACGGTTGAAATCTTTGTATCTATTGCTTCTATATAGTCTAAGAAACATATATGCAAAGCATCCAAACAGTACCATTCGCCAATTGTTTGTTCTTCAAGTTTAAGTGAACAATGAGCCCCAATGGTTAATCCGTTATCGGAAATTATTTGTAACTTTCGACAAGAAGAACAATGAATGGAAAAGGTAGACGGTTGAAATCTTTGTATATATTGCTTCTATATAGTCTAAGAAACATATATGCAAAGCATCCAAACAGTACCATTCGCCAATTTTTTGTTCTTCAAGTTTAAGTGAACAATGAGCCCCAATGGTTAATCCTTTATCGGAAATTATTTGTAATTTTCGACAAGTAGAACAATGATTGGAACAGTTAGACGGTTGAAATATTTGTATATGTTGCTTCTATATAGTCTACGAAACATATATGCAAAGCATCCAAACAGTACAATTCGCCAATTTTTTTTACTTCAAGTTTAAGTGAACTACGAGCCCCATTGTTAATCCTTTAACGGAAATTAATTGTAAATTTCGACAAGTAGAACAATGAATGGAACAGGTAGACGGTTGAAATCTTTGTATATATTGCTTCTATATAGTCTAAGAAACATATATGCAAAGCATCCAAACAGCACAATTCGCCAATTTATTGTTCTTCAAGTTTAAGTGAACAACGAGCCCCATTGTTAATCCTTTAAAGGAAATTATTTGTAACTTTCGACAAGTAGAACAATGAATGGAACAGGTAGATGGTTGAAATCTTTGTATATATTGCTTCTATATAGTCTAAGAAACATATATGCAAAGCATCCAAACAGTACCATTCGCCAATTTTTTGTTCTTCATGTTTAAGTGAACTACGAGCCCCATTGTTAATCCTTTAAAGGAAATTATTTGTAAATTTCGACAAGTAGAACAATGAATGGAAAAGGTAGACGGTTGAAATCTTTGTATATATTGCTTCTATATAGTCTAAGAAACATATATGCAAATCATCCAAACAGTACAATTCGCCAATTATTTGATCTTCAAGTTTAAGTGAACTACGAGCCCCATTGTTAATACTTTAACGGAAATTATTTGTAACTTGCGACAAGTAGAACAATGAATGGAACAGGTAGACGGTTGAAATCAATGTATATATTGCTTCTTCATAGTCTAAGAAACATATATGCAAAGCATCCAAACAGTACCATACGCCACTTTTTTGTTCTTCAAGTTTAAGTGAACAACGAGCCCCATTGTTAATCCTTTAAAGGAAATTATTTGTAAATTTCGACAAGTAGAACAATGATTGGAACACGTAGACGGTTGAAATCTTTGTATATATTGCTTCTATATAGTATAAGAAACATATATGCAAAGCATCCAAACAGTACAATTCGCCAATTTTTTGTTCTTCAAGTTTAAGTGAACAATGAACCCCAATGGTTAATCCGTTATCGGAAATTATTTGTAACTTTCGACAAGTAGAACAATGAATGGAACAGGTAGATGGCTGAAATCTTTGTATATATTGCTTCTATATAGTCTAAGAAACATATATGCAAAGCATCCAAACAGTACCATTCGCCAATTTTTTGTTCTTCAAGTTTAAGTGAACAATGAGCACCAATGGTTAATACTTTATCGGAAATTATTTGTAATTTTCGACAAGTAGAACAATGAATGGAACAGTTAGACGGTTGAAATATTTGTATATATTGCTTCTATATAGTCTACGAAACATATATGCAAAGCATCCAAACAGTACAATTCGCCAATTTTTTGTTCTTCAAGTTTAAGTGAACAATGAGCCCCATTGTTAATCCATTATCGGAAATTATTTGTAATTTTCGACAAGTAGAACAGTGAATGGAACAGGTAGACGATTGAAATCTTTGTATATATTGCTTCTATATAGTATAAGAAACATATATGCAAAGCATCCAAACAGTACAATTCGCCAATTTTTTGTTCTTCAAGTTTAAGTGAACAATGAGCCCCAATGGTTAATCCGTTATCGGAAATTATTTGTAACTTTCGACAAGAAGAACAATGAATGGAAAAGGTAGACGGTTGAAATCTTTGTATCTATTGCTTCTATATAGTCTAAGAAACATATATGCAAAGCATCCAAACAGTACCATTCGCCAATTTTTTGTTCTTCAAGTTTAAGTGAACAATGAGCCCCAATGGTTAATCCTTTATCGGAAATTATTTGTAACTTTCGACAAGTAGAACAATGAATGGAACAGGTAGACGGTTGAAATCAATGTATATATTGCTTCCTTATAGTCTAAGAAACATATATGCAAAGCATCCAAACAGTACCATTCGCCACTTTTTTGTTCTTCAAGTTTAAGTGAACAACGAGCCCCATTGTTAATCCTTTAAAGGAAATTATCTGTAAATTTCGACAAGTAGAACAATGATTGGAACACGTAGACGGTTGAAATCTTTGTATATATTGCTTCCATATAGTCTAAGAAACATGTACGCAAAGCATCCAAACAGTACAATTCGCCAATTTTTTGTTCTTCAAGTTTAAGTGAACTACGATCCCCATTGTTAATCCCTTAACGGAAATTATTTGTAACTTTCGACAAGTAGAACAGTGAATGGAACAGGTAGACGGTTGAAATCTTTGTATATATTGCTTCTATATAGTCTAAGAAACATATATGCAAAGCATCCAAACAGTACCATTCGCCAATTTTTTGTACTTCAAGTTTAAGTGAACTACGAGCCCCATTGTTAATCCTTTAACGGAAATTAATTGTAACTTTCGACAAGTAGAACAATGAGTGGAACAGGTAGACGGTTGAAATCTTTGTATATATTGCTTCTATATAGTCTAAGAAACATATATGCAAAGCATCCAAACAGCACAATTCGCCAATTTATTGTTCTTCAAGTTTAAGTGTGCAACGAGCCCCATTGTTAATCCTTTAAAGGAAATTATTTGTAACTTTCGACAAGTAGAACAATGAATGGAACAGGTAGACGGTTGAAATCTTTGTATATATTGCTTCTATATAGTCTAAGAAACATATATGCAAAGCATCCAAACAGTACCATTCGCCAATTTTTTGTTCTTCATGTTTAAGTGAACTACGAGCCCCATTGTTAATCCTTTAAAGGAAATTATTTGTAAATTTCGGCAAGTAGAACAATGAATGGAATAGGTAGACGGTTCAAATCATTGTATATATTGCTTCTATATAGTCTAAGAAACATATATGCAAATCATCCAAACAGTACAATTCGCCAATTTCTTGTTCTTCAAGTTTAAGTAAACTACGATCCCCATTGATAATCCCTTAACGGAAATTATTTGTAACTTTCGACAAGTAGAACAATGAATGGAAAAGGTAGACGGTTGAAATCTTTGTATATATTGCTTCTATATAGTCTAAGAAACATATATGCAAATCATCCAAACAGTACAATTCGCCAATTATTTGATCTTCAAGTTTAAGTGAACTACGAGCCCCATTGTTAATACTTTAACGGAAATTATTTGTAACTTGCGACAAGTAGAACAATGAATGGAACAGGTAGACGGTTGAAATCAATGTATATATTGCTTCTTCATAGTCTAAGAAACATATATGCAAAGCATCCAAACAGTACCATACGCCACTTTTTTGTTCTTCAAGTTTAAGTGAACAACGAGCCCCATTGTTAATCCTTTAAAGGAAATTATTTGTAAATTTCGACAAGTAGAACAATGATTGGAACACGTAGACGGTTTGAAATCTTTGTATATATTGCTTCCATATAGTCTAAGAAACATGTACGCAAAGCATCCAAACAGTACAATTCGCCAATTTTTTGTTCTTCAAGTTTAAGTGAACTACGATCCCCATTGTTAATCCCTTAACGGAAATTATTTGTAACTTTCGACAAGTAGAACAGTGAATGGAACAGGTAGACGGTTGAAATCTTTGTATATATTGCTTCTATATAGTATAAGAAACATATATGCAAAGCATCCAAACAGTACAATTCGCCAATTTTTGTTCTTCAAGTTTAAGTGAACAATGAGCCCCAATGGTTAATCCGTTATCGGAAATTATTTGTAACTTTCGACAAGTAGAACAATGAATGGAACAGGTAGATGGTTGAAATCTTTGTATATATTGCTTCTATATAGTCTAAGAAACATATATGCAAAGCATCCAAACAGTACCATTCGCCAATTTTTTGTTCTTCAAGTTTAAGTGAACAATGAGCACCAATGGTTAATACTTTATCGGAAATTATTTGTAATTTTCGACAAGTAGAACAATGAATGGAACAGTTAGACGGTTGAAATATTTGTATATATTGCTTCTATATAGTCTACGAAACATATATGCAAAGCACCCAAACAGTACAATTCGCCAATTTTTTGTTCTTCAAGTTTAAGTGAACAATGAGCCCCATTGTTAATACATTATCGGAAATTATTTGTAATTTTCGACAAGTAGAACAGTGAATGGAACAGGTAGACGATTGAAATCTTTGTATATATTGCTTCTATATAGTATAAGAAACATATATGCAAAGCATCCAAACAGCACAATTCGCCAATTTATTGTTCTTCAAGTTTAAGTGTGCAACGAGCCCCATTGTTAATCCTTTAAAGGAAATTATTTGTAACTTTCGACAAGTAGAACAATGAATGGAACAGGTAGACGGTTGAAATCTTTGTATATATTGCTTCTATATAGTCTAAGAAACATATATGCAAAGCATCCAAACAGTACCATTCGCCAATTTTTTGTTCTTCATGTTTAAGTGAACTACGAGCCCCATTGTTAATCCTTTAAAGGAAATTATTTGTAAATTTCGGCAAGTAGAACAATGAATGGAATAGGTAGACGGTTCAAATCATTGTATATATTGCTTCTATATAGTCTAAGAAACATATATGCAAATCATCCAAACAGTACAATTCGCCAATTTCTTGTTCTTCAAGTTTAAGTAAACTACGATCCCCATTGATAATCCCTTAACGGAAATTATTTGTAACTTTCGACAAGTAGAACAATGAATGGAAAAGGTAGACGGTTGAAATCTTTGTATATATTGCTTCTATATAGTCTAAGAAACATATATGCAAATCATCCAAACAGTACAATTCGCCAATTATTTGATCTTCAAGTTTAAGTGAACTACGAGCCCCATTGTTAATACTTTAACGGAAATTATTTGTAACTTGCGACAAGTAGAACAATGAATGGAACAGGTAGACGGTTGAAATCAATGTATATATTGCTTCTTCATAGTCTAAGAAACATATATGCAAAGCATCCAAACAGTACCATACGCCACTTTTTTGTTCTTCAAGTTTAAGTGAACAACGAGCCCCATTGTTAATCCTTTAAAGGAAATTATTTGTAAATTTCGACAAGTAGAACAATGATTGGAACACGTAGACGGTTTGAAATCTTTGTATATATTGCTTCCATATAGTCTAAGAAACATGTACGCAAAGCATCCAAACAGTACAATTCGCCAATTTTTTGTTCTTCAAGTTTAAGTGAACTACGATCCCCATTGTTAATCCCTTAACGGAAATTATTTGTAACTTTCGACAAGTAGAACAGTGAATGGAACAGGTAGACGGTTGAAATCTTTGTATATATTGCTTCTATATAGTATAAGAAACATATATGCAAAGCATCCAAACAGTACAATTCGCCAATTTTTGTTCTTCAAGTTTAAGTGAACAATGAGCCCCAATGGTTAATCCGTTATCGGAAATTATTTGTAACTTTCGACAAGTAGAACAATGAATGGAACAGGTAGATGGTTGAAATCTTTGTATATATTGCTTCTATATAGTCTAAGAAACATATATGCAAAGCATCCAAACAGTACCATTCGCCAATTTTTTGTTCTTCAAGTTTAAGTGAACAATGAGCACCAATGGTTAATACTTTATCGGAAATTATTTGTAATTTTCGACAAGTAGAACAATGAATGGAACAGTTAGACGGTTGAAATATTTGTATATATTGCTTCTATATAGTCTACGAAACATATATGCAAAGCACCCAAACAGTACAATTCGCCAATTTTTTGTTCTTCAAGTTTAAGTGAACAATGAGCCCCATTGTTAATACATTATCGGAAATTATTTGTAATTTTCGACAAGTAGAACAGTGAATGGAACAGGTAGACGATTGAAATCTTTGTATATATTGCTTCTATATAGTATAAGAAACATATATGCAAAGCATCCAAACAGTACAATTCGCCAATTTTTTGTACTTCAAGTTTAAGTGAACTACGAGCCCCATTGTTAATCCTTTAACGGAAATTAATTGTAACTTTCGATAAGTAGAACAATGAGTGGAACAGGTAGACGGTTGAAATCTTTGTATCTATTGCTTCTATATAGTCTACGAAACATATATGCAAAGCACCCAAACAGTACAATTCGCCAATTTTTTGTTCTTCAAGTTTAAGTGAACAATGAGCCCCATTGTTAATCCATTATCGGAAATTATTTGTAATTTTCGACAAGTAGAACAGTGAATGGAACAGGTAGACGATTGAAATCTTTGTATATATTGCTTCTATATAGTATAAGAAACATATATGCAAAGCATCCAAACAGTACAATTCGCCAATTTTTTGTTCTTCAAGTTTAAGTGAACAATGAGCCCCAATGGTTAATCCGTTATCGGAAATTATTTGTAACTTTCGACAAGAAGAACAATGAATGGAAAAGGTAGACGGTTGAAATCTTTGTATCTATTGCTTCTATATAGTCTAAGAAACATATATGCAAAGCATCCAAACAGTACCATTCGCCAATTGTTTGTTCTTCAAGTTTAAGTGAACAATGAGCCCCAATGGTTAATCCGTTATCGGAAATTATTTGTAACTTTCGACAAGAAGAACAATGAATGGAAAAGGTAGACGGTTGAAATCTTTGTATATATTGCTTCTATATAGTCTAAGAAACATATATGCAAAGCATCCAAACAGTACCATTCGCCAATTTTTTGTTCTTCAAGTTTAAGTGAACAATGAGCCCCAATGGTTAATCCTTTATCGGAAATTATTTGTAATTTTCGACAAGTAGAACAATGATTGGAACAGTTAGACGGTTGAAATATTTGTATATGTTGCTTCTATATAGTCTACGAAACATATATGCAAAGCATCCAAACAGTACAATTCGCCAATTTTTTTTACTTCAAGTTTAAGTGAACTACGAGCCCCATTGTTAATCCTTTAACGGAAATTAATTGTAAATTTCGACAAGTAGAACAATGAATGGAACAGGTAGACGGTTGAAATCTTTGTATATATTGCTTCTATATAGTCTAAGAAACATATATGCAAAGCATCCAAACAGCACAATTCGCCAATTTATTGTTCTTCAAGTTTAAGTGAACAACGAGCCCCATTGTTAATCCTTTAAAGGAAATTATTTGTAACTTTCGACAAGTAGAACAATGAATGGAACAGGTAGATGGTTGAAATCTTTGTATATATTGCTTCTATATAGTCTAAGAAACATATATGCAAAGCATCCAAACAGTACCATTCGCCAATTTTTTGTTCTTCATGTTTAAGTGAACTACGAGCCCCATTGTTAATCCTTTAAAGGAAATTATTTGTAAATTTCGACAAGTAGAACAATGAATGGAAAAGGTAGACGGTTGAAATCTTTGTATATATTGCTTCTATATAGTCTAAGAAACATATATGCAAATCATCCAAACAGTACAATTCGCCAATTATTTGATCTTCAAGTTTAAGTGAACTACGAGCCCCATTGTTAATACTTTAACGGAAATTATTTGTAACTTGCGACAAGTAGAACAATGAATGGAACAGGTAGACGGTTGAAATCAATGTATATATTGCTTCTTCATAGTCTAAGAAACATATATGCAAAGCATCCAAACAGTACCATACGCCACTTTTTTGTTCTTCAAGTTTAAGTGAACAACGAGCCCCATTGTTAATCCTTTAAAGGAAATTATTTGTAAATTTCGACAAGTAGAACAATGATTGGAACACGTAGACGGTTGAAATCTTTGTATATATTGCTTCTATATAGTATAAGAAACATATATGCAAAGCATCCAAACAGTACAATTCGCCAATTTTTTGTTCTTCAAGTTTAAGTGAACAATGAACCCCAATGGTTAATCCGTTATCGGAAATTATTTGTAACTTTCGACAAGTAGAACAATGAATGGAACAGGTAGATGGCTGAAATCTTTGTATATATTGCTTCTATATAGTCTAAGAAACATATATGCAAAGCATCCAAACAGTACCATTCGCCAATTTTTTGTTCTTCAAGTTTAAGTGAACAATGAGCACCAATGGTTAATACTTTATCGGAAATTATTTGTAATTTTCGACAAGTAGAACAATGAATGGAACAGTTAGACGGTTGAAATATTTGTATATATTGCTTCTATATAGTCTACGAAACATATATGCAAAGCATCCAAACAGTACAATTCGCCAATTTTTTGTTCTTCAAGTTTAAGTGAACAATGAGCCCCATTGTTAATCCATTATCGGAAATTATTTGTAATTTTCGACAAGTAGAACAGTGAATGGAACAGGTAGACGATTGAAATCTTTGTATATATTGCTTCTATATAGTATAAGAAACATATATGCAAAGCATCCAAACAGTACAATTCGCCAATTTTTTGTTCTTCAAGTTTAAGTGAACAATGAGCCCCAATGGTTAATCCGTTATCGGAAATTATTTGTAACTTTCGACAAGAAGAACAATGAATGGAAAAGGTAGACGGTTGAAATCTTTGTATCTATTGCTTCTATATAGTCTAAGAAACATATATGCAAAGCATCCAAACAGTACCATTCGCCAATTTTTTGTTCTTCAAGTTTAAGTGAACAATGAGCCCCAATGGTTAATCCTTTATCGGAAATTATTTGTAACTTTCGACAAGTAGAACAATGAATGGAACAGGTAGACGGTTGAAATCAATGTATATATTGCTTCCTTATAGTCTAAGAAACATATATGCAAAGCATCCAAACAGTACCATTCGCCACTTTTTTGTTCTTCAAGTTTAAGTGAACAACGAGCCCCATTGTTAATCCTTTAAAGGAAATTATCTGTAAATTTCGACAAGTAGAACAATGATTGGAACACGTAGACGGTTGAAATCTTTGTATATATTGCTTCCATATAGTCTAAGAAACATGTACGCAAAGCATCCAAACAGTACAATTCGCCAATTTTTTGTTCTTCAAGTTTAAGTGAACTACGATCCCCATTGTTAATCCCTTAACGGAAATTATTTGTAACTTTCGACAAGTAGAACAGTGAATGGAACAGGTAGACGGTTGAAATCTTTGTATATATTGCTTCTATATAGTCTAAGAAACATATATGCAAAGCATCCAAACAGTACCATTCGCCAATTTTTTGTACTTCAAGTTTAAGTGAACTACGAGCCCCATTGTTAATCCTTTAACGGAAATTAATTGTAACTTTCGACAAGTAGAACAATGAGTGGAACAGGTAGACGGTTGAAATCTTTGTATATATTGCTTCTATATAGTCTAAGAAACATATATGCAAAGCATCCAAACAGCACAATTCGCCAATTTATTGTTCTTCAAGTTTAAGTGTGCAACGAGCCCCATTGTTAATCCTTTAAAGGAAATTATTTGTAACTTTCGACAAGTAGAACAATGAATGGAACAGGTAGACGGTTGAAATCTTTGTATATATTGCTTCTATATAGTCTAAGAAACATATATGCAAAGCATCCAAACAGTACCATTCGCCAATTTTTTGTTCTTCATGTTTAAGTGAACTACGAGCCCCATTGTTAATCCTTTAAAGGAAATTATTTGTAAATTTCGGCAAGTAGAACAATGAATGGAATAGGTAGACGGTTCAAATCATTGTATATATTGCTTCTATATAGTCTAAGAAACATATATGCAAATCATCCAAAC
Source organism: Cerceris ruficornis (assembly GCA_963989415.1). Classification (NCBI taxonomy): domain Eukaryota; kingdom Metazoa; phylum Arthropoda; class Insecta; order Hymenoptera; family Crabronidae; genus Cerceris; species Cerceris ruficornis. The sequence goes on from CAXDIW010000449.1 coordinate 11,492, forward strand.
AGTACAATTCGCCAATTTCTTGTTCTTCAAGTTTAAGTAAACTACGATCCCCATTGATAATCCCTTAACGGAAATTATTTGTAACTTTCGACAAGTAGAACAATGAATGGAAAAGGTAGACGGTTGAAATCTTTGTATATATTGCTTCTATATAGTCTAAGAAACATATATGCAAATCATCCAAACAGTACAATTCGCCAATTATTTGATCTTCAAGTTTAAGTGAACTACGAGCCCCATTGTTAATACTTTAACGGAAATTATTTGTAACTTGCGACAAGTAGAACAATGAATGGAACAGGTAGACGGTTGAAATCAATGTATATATTGCTTCTTCATAGTCTAAGAAACATATATGCAAAGCATCCAAACAGTACCATACGCCACTTTTTTGTTCTTCAAGTTTAAGTGAACAACGAGCCCCATTGTTAATCCTTTAAAGGAAATTATTTGTAAATTTCGACAAGTAGAACAATGATTGGAACACGTAGACGGTTTGAAATCTTTGTATATATTGCTTCCATATAGTCTAAGAAACATGTACGCAAAGCATCCAAACAGTACAATTCGCCAATTTTTTGTTCTTCAAGTTTAAGTGAACTACGATCCCCATTGTTAATCCCGTAACGGAAATTATTTGTAACTTTCGACAAGTAGAACAGTGAATGGAACAGGTAGACGGTTGAAATCTTTGTATATATTGCTTCTATATAGTATAAGAAACATATATGCAAAGCATCCAAACAGTACAATTCGCCAATTTTTGTTCTTCAAGTTTAAGTGAACAATGAGCCCCAATGGTTAATCCGTTATCGGAAATTATTTGTAACTTTCGACAAGTAGAACAATGAATGGAACAGGTAGATGGTTGAAATCTTTGTATATATTGCTTCTATATAGTCTAAGAAACATATATGCAAAGCATCCAAACAGTACCATTCGCCAATTTTTTGTTCTTCAAGTTTAAGTGAACAATGAGCACCAATGGTTAATACTTTATCGGAAATTATTTGTAATTTTCGACAAGTAGAACAATGAATGGAACAGTTAGACGGTTGAAATATTTGTATATATTGCTTCTATATAGTCTACGAAACATATATGCAAAGCACCCAAACAGTACAATTCGCCAATTTTTTGTTCTTCAAGTTTAAGTGAACAATGAGCCCCATTGTTAATACATTATCGGAAATTATTTGTAATTTTCGACAAGTAGAACAGTGAATGGAACAGGTAGACGATTGAAATCTTTGTATATATTGCTTCTATATAGTATAAGAAACATATATGCAAAGCATCCAAACAGTACAATTCGCCAATTTTTTGTACTTCAAGTTTAAGTGAACTACGAGCCCCATTGTTAATCCTTTAACGGAAATTAATTGTAACTTTCGATAAGTAGAACAATGAGTGGAACAGGTAGACGGTTGAAATCTTTGTATATATTGCTTCTATATAGTCTAAGAAACATATATGCAAAGCATCCAAACAGCACAATTCACCAATTTATTGTTCTTCAAGTTTAAGTGAACAACGAGCCCCATTGTTAATCCTTTAAAGGAAATTATTTGTAACTTTCGACAAGTAGAACAATGAATGGAACAGGTAGATGGTTGAAATCTTTGTATATATTGCTTCTATATAGTCTAAGAAACATATATGCAAAGCATCCAAACAGTACCATTCGCCAATTTTTTGTTCCTCATGTTTAAGTGAACTACGAGCCCCATTGTTAATCCTTTAAAGGAAATTATTTGTAAATTTCGACAAGTAGAACAATGAATGGAAAAGGTAGACGGTTCAAATCATTGTATATATTGCTTCTATATAGTCTAAGAAACATATATGCAAATCATCCAAACAGCACAATTCGCCAATTTATTGTTCTTCAAGTTTAAGTGAACAATGAGCCCCATTGTTAATCCATTATCGGAAATTATTTGTAATTTTCGACAAGTATAACAGTGAATGGAACAGGTAGACGATTGAAATCTTTGTATATATTGCTTCTATATAGTATAAGAAACATATATGCAAAGCATCCAAACAGTACAATTCGCCAATTTTTTGTTCTTCAAGTTTAAGTGAACAATGAGCCCCATTGTTAATCCTTTAAAGGAAATTATTTGTAAATTTCGGCAAGTAGAACAATGAATGGAATAGGTAGACGGTTGAAATCATTGTATATATTGCTTCTATATAGTCTAAGAAACATATATGCAAATCATCCAAACAGTACAATTCGCCAATTTCTTGTTCTTCAAGTTTAAGTAAACTACGATCCCCATTGATAATCCCTTAACGGAAATTATTTGTAACTTTCGACAAGTAGAACAATGAATGGAAAAGGTAGACGGTTGAAATCTTTGTATATATTGCTTCTATATAGTCTAAGAAACATATATGAAAATCATCCAAACAGTACAATTCGCCAATTATTTGATCTTCAAGTTTAAGTGAACTACGAGCCCCATTGTTAATACTTTAACGGAAATTATTTGTAACTTGCGACAAGTAGAACAATGAATGGAACAGGTAGACGGTTGAAATCAATGTATATATTGCTTCTTCATAGTCTAAGAAACATATATGCAAAGCATCCAAACAGCACAATTCGCCAATTTATTGTTCTTCAAGTTTAAGTGAACAACGAGCCCCATTGTTAATCCTTTAAAGGAAATTATTTGTAACTTTCGACAAGTAGAACAATGAATGGAACAGGTAGATGGTTGAAATCTTTGTATATATTGCTTCTATATAGTCTAAGAAACATATATGCAAAGCATCCAAACAGTACCATTCGCCAATTTTCTGTTCTTCATGTTTAAGTGAACTACGAGCCCCATTGTTAATCCTTTAAAGGAAATTATTTGTAAATTTCGACAAGTAGAACAATGAATGGAAAAGGTAGACGGTTGAAATCTTTGTATATATTGCTTCTATATAGTCTAAGAAACATATATGCAAATCATCCAAACAGTACAATTCGCCAATTATTTGATCTTCAAGTTTAAGTGAACTACGAGCCCCATTGTTAATACTTTAACGGAAATTATTTGTAACTTGCGACAAGTAGAACAATGAATGGAACAGGTAGACGGTTGAAATCAATGTATATATTGCTTCTTCATAGTCTAAGAAACATATATGCAAAGCATCCAAACAGTACCATACGCCACTTTTTTGTTTTTCAAGTTTAAGTGAACAACGAGCCCCATTGTTAATCCTTTAAAGGAAATTATTTGTAAATTTCGACAAGTAGAACAATGATTGGAACACGTAGACGGTTGAAATCTTTGTATATATTGCTTCCATATAGTCTAAGAAACATGTACGCAAAGCATCCAAACAGTACAATTCGCCAATTTTTTGTTCTTCAAGTTTAAGTGAACTACGATCCCCATTGTTAATCCCTTAACGGAAATTATTTGTAACTTTCGACAAGTAGAACAGTGAATGGAACAGGTAGACGGTTGAAATCTTTGTATATATTGCTTCTATATAGTATAAGAAACATATATGCAAAGCATCCAAACAGTACAATTCGCCAATTTTTTGTTCTTCAAGTTTAAGTGAACAATGAGCCCCAATGGTTAATCCGTTATCGGAAATTATTTGTAACTTTCGACAAGTAGAACAATGAATGGAACAGGTAGATGGTTGAAATCTTTGTATATATTGCTTCTATATAGTCTAAGAAACATATATGCAAAGCATCCAAACAGTACCATTCGCCAATTTTTTGTTCTTCAAGTATAAGTGAACAATGAGCACCAATGGTTAATACTTTATCGGAAATTATTTGTAATTTTCGACAAGTAGAACAATGAATGGAACAGTTAGACGGTTGAAATATTTGTATATATTGCTTCTATATAGTCTACGAAACATATATGCAAAGCATCCAAACAGTACAATTCGGCAATTTTTTGTTCTTCAAGTTTAAGTGAACAATGAGCCCCATTGTTAATCCATTATCGGAAATTATTTGTAATCTTCGACAAGTAGAACAGTGAATGGAACAGGTAGACGATTGAAATCTTTGTATATATTGCTTCTATATAGTATAAGAAACATATATGCAAAGCATCCAAACAGTACCATTCGCCAATTGTTTGTTCTTCAAGTTTAAGTGAACAATGAGCCCCAATGGTTAATCCGTTATCGGAAATTATTTGTAACTTTCGACAAGAAGAACAATGAATGGAAAAGGTAGACGGTTGAAATCTTTGTATATATTGCTTCTATATAGTCTAAGAAACATATATGCAAAGCATCCAAACAGTACCATTCGCCAATTTTTTGTTCTTCAAGTTTAAGTGAACAATGAGCCCCAATGGTTAATCCTTTATCGGAAATTATTTGTAATTTTCGACAAGTAGAACAATGATTGGAACAGTTAGACGGTTGAAATATTTGTATATGTTGCTTCTATATAGTCTACGAAACATATATGCAAAGCATCCAAACAGTACAATTCGCCAATTTTTTTTACTTCAAGTTTAAGTGAACTACGAGCCCCATTGTTAATCCTTCAACGGAAATTAATTGTAAATTTCGACAAGTAGAACAATGAATGGAACAGGTAGACGGTTGAAATCTTTGTATATATTGCTTCTATATAGTCTAAGAAACATATATGAAAATCATCCAAACAGTACAATTCGCCAATTATTTGATCTTCAAGTTTAAGTGAACTACGAGCCCCATTGTTAATACTTTAACGGAAATTATTTGTAACTTGCGACAAGTAGAACAATGAATGGAACAGGTAGACGGTTGAAATCAATGTATATATTGCTTCTTCATAGTCTAAGAAACATATATGCAAAGCATCCAAACAGTACCATACACCACTTTTTTGTTCTTCAAGTTTAAGTGAACAACGAGCCCCATTGTTAATCCTTTAAAGGAAATTATTTGTAAATTTCGACAAGTAGAACAATGATTGGAACACGTAGACGGTTGAAATCTTTGTATATATTGCTTCCATATAGTCTAAGAAACATGTACGCAAAGCATCCAAACAGTACAATTCGCCAATTTTTTGTTCTTCAAGTTTAAGTGAACTACGATCCCCATTGTTAATCCCTTAACGGAAATTATTTGTAACTTTCGACAAGTACAACAGTGAATGGAACAGGTAGACGGTTGAAATCTTTGTATATATTGCTTCTATATAGTATAAGAAACATATATGCAAAGCATCCAAACAGTACAATTCGCCAATTGTTTGTACTTCAAGTTTAAGTGAACTACGAGCCCCATTGTTAATCCTTTAACGGAAATTAATTGTAACTTTCGATAAGTAGAACAATGAATGGAACAGGTAGACGGTTGAAATCTTTGTATATATTGCTTCTATATAGTCTAAGAAACATATATGCAAAGCATCCAAACAGCACAATTCGCCAATTTATTGTTCTTCAAGTTTAAGTGAACAACGAGCCCCATTGTTAATCCTTTAAAGGAAATTATTTGTAACTTTCGACAAGTAGAACAATGAATGGAACAGGTAGATGGTTGAAATCTTTGTATATGTTGCTTCTATGTAGTCTAAGAAACATATATGCAAAGCATCCAAACAGTACCATTCGCCAATTTTTTGTTCTTCATGTTTAAGTGAACTACGATCCCCATTGTTAATCCCTTAACGGAAATTATTTGTAACTTTCGACAAGTACAACAGTGAATGGAACAGGTAGACGGTTGAAATCTTTGTATATATTGCTTCTATATAGTATAAGAAACATATATGCAAAGCATCCAAACAGTACAATTCGCCAATTGTTTGTACTTCAAGTTTAAGTGAACTACGAGCCCCATTGTTAATCCTTTAACGGAAATTAATTGTAACTTTCGATAAGTAGAACAATGAATGGAACAGGTAGACGGTTGAAATCTTTGTATATATTGCTTCTATATAGTCTAAGAAACATATATGCAAATCATCCAAACAGTACAATTCGCCAATTATTTGATCTTCAAGTTTAAGTGAACTACGAGCCCCATTGTTAATACTTTAACGGAAATTATTTGTAACTTGCGACAAGTAGAACAATGAATGGAACAGGTAGACGGTTGAAATCAATGTATATATTGCTTCTTCATAGTCTAAGAAACATATATGCAAAGCATCCAAACAGTACCATACGCCACTTTTTTGTTTTTCAAGTTTAAGTGAACAACGAGCCCCATTGTTAATCCTTTAAAGGAAATTATTTGTAAATTTCGACAAGTAGAACAATGATTGGAACACGTAGACGGTTGAAATCTTTGTATATATTGCTTCCATATAGTCTAAGAAACATGTACGCAAAGCATCCAAACAGTACAATTCGCCAATTTTTTGTTTTTCAAGTTTAAGTGAACAACGAGCCCCATTGTTAATCCTTTAAAGGAAATTATTTGTAAATTTCGACAAGTAGAACAATGATTGGAACACGTAGATGGTTGAAATCATTGTATATATTGCTTCTATATAGTCTAAGAAACATATATGCAAATCATCCAAACAGCACAATTCGCCAATTTATTGTTCTTCAAGTTTAAGTGAACAATGAGCCCCATTGTTAATCCATTATCGGAAATTATTTGTAATTTTCGACAAGTATAACAGTGAATGGAACAGGTAGACGATTGAAATCTTTGTATATATTGCTTCTATATAGTATAAGAAACATATATGCAAAGCATCCAAACAGTACAATTCGCCAATTTTTTGTTCTTCAAGTTTAAGTGAACTACGATCCCCATTGTTAATCCCTTAACGGAAATTATTTGTAACTTTCGACAAGTAGAACAGTGAATGGAACAGGTAGACGGTTGAAATCTTTGTATATATTGCTTCTATATAGTATAAGAAACATATATGCAAAGCATCCAAACAGTACAATTCGCCAATTTTTTGTACTTCAAGTTTAAGTGAACTACGAGCCCCATTGTTAATCCTTTAACGGAAATTAATTGTAACTTTCGACAAGTAGAACAATGAATGGAACAGGTAGACGGTTGAAATCTTTGTATATATTGCTTCTATATAGTCTAAGAAACATATATGCAAAGCATCCAAACAGCACAATTCGCCAATTTATTGTTCTTCAAGTTTAAGTGAACAACGAGCCCCATTGTTAATCCTTTAAAGGAAATTATTTGTAACTTTCGACAAGTAGAACAATGAATGGAACAGGTAGATGGTTGAAATCTTTGTATATATTGCTTCTATATAGTCTAAGAAACATATATGCAAAGCATCCAAACAGTACCATTCGCCAATTTTCTGTTCTTCATGTTTAAGTGAACTACGAGCCCCATTGTTAATCCTTTAAAGGAAATTATTTGTAAATTTCGACAAGTAGAACAATGAATGGAAAAGGTAGACGGTTGAAATCTTTGTATATATTGCTTCTATATAGTCTAAGAAACATATATGCAAATCATCCAAACAGTACAATTCGCCAATTATTTGATCTTCAAGTTTAAGTGAACTACGAGCCCCATTGTTAATACTTTAACGGAAATTATTTGTAACTTGCGACAAGTAGAACAATGAATGGAACAGGTAGACGGTTGAAATCAATGTATATATTGCTTCTTCATAGTCTAAGAAACATATATGCAAAGCATCCAAACAGTACCATACGCCACTTTTTTGTTTTTCAAGTTTAAGTGAACAACGAGCCCCATTGTTAATCCTTTAAAGGAAATTATTTGTAAATTTCGACAAGTAGAACAATGATTGGAACACGTAGACGGTTGAAATCTTTGTATATATTGCTTCCATATAGTCTAAGAAACATGTACGCAAAGCATCCAAACAGTACAATTCGCCAATTTTTTGTTCTTCAAGTTTAAGTGAACTACGATCCCCATTGTTAATCCCTTAACGGAAATTATTTGTAACTTTCGACAAGTAGAACAGTGAATGGAACAGGTAGACGGTTGAAATCTTTGTATATATTGCTTCTATATAGTATAAGAAACATATATGCAAAGCATCCAAACAGTACAATTCGCCAATTTTTTGTTCTTCAAGTTTAAGTGAACAATGAGCCCCAATGGTTAATCCGTTATCGGAAATTATTTGTAACTTTCGACAAGTAGAACAATGAATGGAACAGGTAGATGGTTGAAATCTTTGTATATATTGCTTCTATATAGTCTAAGAAACATATATGCAAAGCATCCAAACAGTACCATTCGCCAATTTTTTGTTCTTCAAGTATAAGTGAACAATGAGCACCAATGGTTAATACTTTATCGGAAATTATTTGTAATTTTCGACAAGTAGAACAATGAATGGAACAGTTAGACGGTTGAAATATTTGTATATATTGCTTCTATATAGTCTACGAAACATATATGCAAAGCATCCAAACAGTACAATTCGGCAATTTTTTGTTCTTCAAGTTTAAGTGAACAATGAGCCCCATTGTTAATCCATTATCGGAAATTATTTGTAATCTTCGACAAGTAGAACAGTGAATGGAACAGGTAGACGATTGAAATCTTTGTATATATTGCTTCTATATAGTATAAGAAACATATATGCAAAGCATCCAAACAGTACCATTCGCCAATTGTTTGTTCTTCAAGTTTAAGTGAACAATGAGCCCCAATGGTTAATCCGTTATCGGAAATTATTTGTAACTTTCGACAAGAAGAACAATGAATGGAAAAGGTAGACGGTTGAAATCTTTGTATATATTGCTTCTATATAGTCTAAGAAACATATATGCAAAGCATCCAAACAGTACCATTCGCCAATTGTTTGTTCTTCAAGTTTAAGTGAACAATGAGCCCCAATGGTTAATCCGTTATCGGAAATTATTTGTAACTTTCGACAAGAAGAACAATGAATGGAAAAGGTAGACGGTTGAAATCTTTGTATATATTGCTTCTATATAGTCTAAGAAACATATATGCAAAGCATCCAAACAGTACAATTCGCCAATTTTTTGTTTTTCAAGTTTAAGTGAACAACGAGCCCCATTGTTAATCCTTTAAAGGAAATTATTTGTAAATTTCGACAAGTAGAACAATGATTGGAACACGTAGATGGTTGAAATCATTGTATATATTGCTTCTATATAGTCTAAGAAACATATATGCAAATCATCCAAACAGCACAATTCGCCAATTTATTGTTCTTCAAGTTTAAGTGAACAATGAGCCCCATTGTTAATCCATTATCGGAAATTATTTGTAATTTTCGACAAGTATAACAGTGAATGGAACAGGTAGACGATTGAAATCTTTGTATATATTGCTTCTATATAGTATAAGAAACATATATGCAAAGCATCCAAACAGTACAATTCGCCAATTTTTTGTTCTTCAAGTTTAAGTGAACAATGAGCCCCATTGTTAATCCTTTAAAGGAAATTATTTGTAAATTTCGGCAAGTAGAACAATGAATGGAATAGGTAGACGGTTGAAATCATTGTATATATTGCTTCTATATAGTCTAAGAAACATATATGCAAATCATCCAAACAGTACAATTCGCCAATTTCTTGTTCTTCAAGTTTAAGTAAACTACGATCCCCATTGATAATCCCTTAACGGAAATTATTTGTAACTTTCGACAAGTAGAACAATGAATGGAAAAGGTAGACGGTTGAAATCTTTGTATATATTGCTTCTATATAGTCTAAGAAACATATATGAAAATCATCCAAACAGTACAATTCGCCAATTATTTGATCTTCAAGTTTAAGTGAACTACGAGCCCCATTGTTAATACTTTAACGGAAATTATTTGTAACTTGCGACAAGTAGAACAATGAATGGAACAGGTAGACGGTTGAAATCAATGTATATATTGCTTCTTCATAGTCTAAGAAACATATATGCAAAGCATCCAAACAGTACCATACACCACTTTTTTGTTCTTCAAGTTTAAGTGAACAACGAGCCCCATTGTTAATCCTTTAAAGGAAATTATTTGTAAATTTCGACAAGTAGAACAATGATTGGAACACGTAGACGGTTGAAATCTTTGTATATATTGCTTCTATATAGTATAAGAAACATATATGCAAAGCATCCAAACAGTACAATTCGCCAATTTTTTGTACTTCAAGTTTAAGTGAACTACGAGCCCCATTGTTAATCCTTTAACGGAAATTAATTGTAACTTTCGACAAGTAGAACAATGAATGGAACAGGTAGACGGTTGAAATCTTTGTATATATTGCTTCTATATAGTCTTTGAAACATATATGCAAAGCATCCAAACAGCACAATTCGCCAATTTATTGTTCTTCAAGTTTAAGTGAACAACGAGCCCCATTGTTAATCCTTTAAAGGAAATTATTTGTAACTTTCGACAAGTAGAACAATGAATGGAACAGGTAGATGGTTGAAATCTTTGTATATATTGCTTCTATATAGTCTAAGAAACATATATGCAAAGCATCCAAACAGTACCATTCGCCAATTTTCTGTTCTTCATGTTTAAGTGAACTACGAGCCCCATTGTTAATCCTTTAAAGGAAATTATTTGTAAATTTCGACAAGTAGAACAATGAATGGAAAAGGTAGACGGTTGAAATCTTTGTATATATTGCTTCTATATAGTCTAAGAAACATATATGCAAATCATCCAAACAGTACCATACGCCACTTTTTTGTTTTTCAAGTTTAAGTGAACAACGAGCCCCATTGTTAATACTTTAACGGAAATTATTTGTAACTTGCGACAAGTAGAACAATGAATGGAACAGGTAGACGGTTGAAATCAATGTATATATTGCTTCTTCATAGTCTAAGAAACATATATGCAAAGCATCCAAACAGTACCATACGCCACTTTTTTGTTTTTCAAGTTTAAGTGAACAACGAGCCCCATTGTTAATCCTTTAAAGGAAATTATTTGTAAATTTCGACAAGTAGAACAATGATTGGAACACGTAGACGGTTGAAATCTTTGTATATATTGCTTCCATATAGTCTAAGAAACATGTACGCAAAGCATCCAAACAGTACAATTCGCCAATTTTTTGTTCTTCAAGTTTAAGTGAACTACGATCCCCATTGTTAATCCCTTAACGGAAATTATTTGTAACTTTCGACAAGTACAACAGTGAATGGAACAGGTAGACGGTTGAAATCTTTGTATATATTGCTTCTATATAGTATAAGAAACATATATGCAAAGCATCCAAACAGTACAATTCGCCAATTGTTTGTACTTCAAGTTTAAGTGAACTACGAGCCCCATTGTTAATCCTTTAACGGAAATTAATTGTAACTTTCGACAAGTAGAACAATGAATGGAACAGGTAGACGGTTGAAATCTTTGTATATATTGCTTCTATATAGTCTAAGAAACATATATGCAAAGCATCCAAACAGCACAATTCGCCAATTTATTGTTCTTCAAGTTTAAGTGAACAATGAGCCCCATTGTTAATCCATTATCGGAAATTATTTGTAATCTTCGACAAGTAGAACAGTGAATGGAACAGGTAGACGATTGAAATCTTTGTATATATTGCTTCTATATAGTATAAGAAACATATATGCAAAGCATCCAAACAGTACCATTCGCCAATTGTTTGTTCTTCAAGTTTAAGTGAACAATGAGCCCCAATGGTTAATCCGTTATCGGAAATTATTTGTAACTTTCGACAAGAAGAACAATGAATGGAAAAGGTAGACGGTTGAAATCTTTGTATATATTGCTTCTATATAGTCTAAGAACCATATATGCAAAGCATCCAAACAGTACCATTCGCCAATTTTTTGTTCTTCAAGTTTAAGTGAACAATGAGCCCCAATGGTTAATCCTTTATCGGAAATTATTTGTAATTTTCGACAAGTAGAACAATGATTGGAACAGTTAGACGGTTGAAATATTTGTATATGTTGCTTCTATATAGTCTACGAAACATATATGCAAAGCATCCAAACAGTACAATTCGCCAATTTTTTTTACTTCAAGTTTAAGTGAACTACGAGCCCCATTGTTAATCCTTCAACGGAAATTAATTGTAAATTTCGACAAGTAGAACAATGAATGGAACAGGTAGACGGTTGAAATCTTTGTATATATTGCTTCTATATAGTCTAAGAAACATATATGAAAATCATCCAAACAGTACAATTCGCCAATTATTTGATCTTCAAGTTTAAGTGAACTACGAGCCCCATTGTTAATACTTTAACGGAAATTATTTGTAACTTGCGACAAGTAGAACAATGAATGGAACAGGTAGACGGTTGAAATCAATGTATATATTGCTTCTTCATAGTCTAAGAAACATATATGCAAAGCATCCAAACAGTACCATACACCACTTTTTTGTTCTTCAAGTTTAAGTGAACAACGAGCCCCATTGTTAATCCTTTAAAGGAAATTATTTGTAAATTTCGACAAGTAGAACAATGATTGGAACACGTAGACGGTTGAAATCTTTGTATATATTGCTTCCATATAGTCTAAGAAACATGTACGCAAAGCATCCAAACAGTACAATTCGCCAATTTTTTGTTCTTCAAGTTTAAGTGAACTACGATCCCCATTGTTAATCCCTTAACGGAAATTATTTGTAACTTTCGACAAGTACAACAGTGAATGGAACAGGTAGACGGTTGAAATCTTTGTATATATTGCTTCTATATAGTATAAGAAACATATATGCAAAGCATCCAAACAGTACAATTCGCCAATTGTTTGTACTTCAAGTTTAAGTGAACTACGAGCCCCATTGTTAATCCTTTAACGGAAATTAATTGTAACTTTCGATAAGTAGAACAATGAATGGAACAGGTAGACGGTTGAAATCTTTGTATATATTGCTTCTATATAGTCTAAGAAACATATATGCAAAGCATCCAAACAGCACAATTCGCCAATTTATTGTTCTTCAAGTTTAAGTGAACAACGAGCCCCATTGTTAATCCTTTAAAGGAAATTATTTGTAACTTTCGACAAGTAGAACAATGAATGGAACAGGTAGATGGTTGAAATCTTTGTATATGTTGCTTCTATGTAGTCTAAGAAACATATATGCAAAGCATCCAAACAGTACCATTCGCCAATTTTTTGTTCTTCATGTTTAAGTGAACTACGAGCCCCATTGTTAATCCTTTAAAGGAAATTATTTGTAAATTTCGACAAGTAGAACAATGAATGGAAAAGGTAGACGGTTGAAATCTTTGTATATATTGCTTCTATATAGTCTAAGAAACATATATGCAAATCATCCAAACAGTACAATTCGCCAATTATTTGATCTTCAAGTTTAAGTGAACTACGAGCCCCATTGTTAATACTTTAACGGAAATTATTTGTAACTTGCGACAAGTAGAACAATGAATGGAACAGGTAGACGGTTGAAATCAATGTATATATTGCTTCTTCATAGTCTAAGAAACATATATGCAAAGCATCCAAACAGTACCATACGCCACTTTTTTGTTTTTCAAGTTTAAGTGAACAACGAGCCCCATTGTTAATCCTTTAAAGGAAATTATTTGTAAATTTCGACAAGTAGAACAATGATTGGAACACGTAGACGGTTGAAATCTTTGTATATATTGCTTCCATATAGTCTAAGAAACATGTACGCAAAGCATCCAAACAGTACAATTCGCCAATTTTTTGTTTTTCAAGTTTAAGTGAACAACGAGCCCCATTGTTAATCCTTTAAAGGAAATTATTTGTAAATTTCGACAAGTAGAACAATGATTGGAACACGTAGATGGTTGAAATCATTGTATATATTGCTTCTATATAGTCTAAGAAACATATATGCAAATCATCCAAACAGCACAATTCGCCAATTTATTGTTCTTCAAGTTTAAGTGAACAATGAGCCCCATTGTTAATCCATTATCGGAAATTATTTGTAATTTTCGACAAGTATAACAGTGAATGGAACAGGTAGACGATTGAAATCTTTGTATATATTGCTTCTATATAGTATAAGAAACATATATGCAAAGCATCCAAACAGTACAATTCGCCAATTTTTTGTTCTTCAAGTTTAAGTGAACTACGATCCCCATTGTTAATCCCTTAACGGAAATTATTTGTAACTTTCGACAAGTAGAACAGTGAATGGAACAGGTAGACGGTTGAAATCTTTGTATATATTGCTTCTATATAGTATAAGAAACATATATGCAAAGCATCCAAACAGTACAATTCGCCAATTTTTTGTACTTCAAGTTTAAGTGAACTACGAGCCCCATTGTTAATCCTTTAACGGAAATTAATTGTAACTTTCGACAAGTAGAACAATGAATGGAACAGGTAGACGGTTGAAATCTTTGTATATATTGCTTCTATATAGTCTAAGAAACATATATGCAAAGCATCCAAACAGCACAATTCGCCAATTTATTGTTCTTCAAGTTTAAGTGAACAACGAGCCCCATTGTTAATCCTTTAAAGGAAATTATTTGTAACTTTCGACAAGTAGAACAATGAATGGAACAGGTAGATGGTTGAAATCTTTGTATATATTGCTTCTATATAGTCTAAGAAACATATATGCAAAGCATCCAAACAGTACCATTCGCCAATTTTCTGTTCTTCATGTTTAAGTGAACTACGAGCCCCATTGTTAATCCTTTAAAGGAAATTATTTGTAAATTTCGACAAGTAGAACAATGAATGGAAAAGGTAGACGGTTGAAATCTTTGTATATATTGCTTCTATATAGTCTAAGAAACATATATGCAAATCATCCAAACAGTACAATTCGCCAATTATTTGATCTTCAAGTTTAAGTGAACTACGAGCCCCATTGTTAATACTTTAACGGAAATTATTTGTAACTTGCGACAAGTAGAACAATGAATGGAACAGGTAGACGGTTGAAATCAATGTATATATTGCTTCTTCATAGTCTAAGAAACATATATGCAAAGCATCCAAACAGTACCATACGCCACTTTTTTGTTTTTCAAGTTTAAGTGAACAACGAGCCCCATTGTTAATCCTTTAAAGGAAATTATTTGTAAATTTCGACAAGTAGAACAATGATTGGAACACGTAGACGGTTGAAATCTTTGTATATATTGCTTCCATATAGTCTAAGAAACATGTACGCAAAGCATCCAAACAGTACAATTCGCCAATTTTTTGTTCTTCAAGTTTAAGTGAACTACGATCCCCATTGTTAATCCCTTAACGGAAATTATTTGTAACTTTCGACAAGTAGAACAGTGAATGGAACAGGTAGACGGTTGAAATCTTTGTATATATTGCTTCTATATAGTATAAGAAACATATATGCAAAGCATCCAAACAGTACAATTCGCCAATTTTTTGTTCTTCAAGTTTAAGTGAACAATGAGCCCCAATGGTTAATCCGTTATCGGAAATTATTTGTAACTTTCGACAAGTAGAACAATGAATGGAACAGGTAGATGGTTGAAATCTTTGTATATATTGCTTCTATATAGTCTAAGAAACATATATGCAAAGCATCCAAACAGTACCATTCGCCAATTTTTTGTTCTTCAAGTATAAGTGAACAATGAGCACCAATGGTTAATACTTTATCGGAAATTATTTGTAATTTTCGACAAGTAGAACAATGAATGGAACAGTTAGACGGTTGAAATATTTGTATATATTGCTTCTATATAGTCTACGAAACATATATGCAAAGCATCCAAACAGTACAATTCGGCAATTTTTTGTTCTTCAAGTTTAAGTGAACAATGAGCCCCATTGTTAATCCATTATCGGAAATTATTTGTAATCTTCGACAAGTAGAACAGTGAATGGAACAGGTAGACGATTGAAATCTTTGTATATATTGCTTCTATATAGTATAAGAAACATATATGCAAAGCATCCAAACAGTACCATTCGCCAATTGTTTGTTCTTCAAGTTTAAGTGAACAATGAGCCCCAATGGTTAATCCGTTATCGGAAATTATTTGTAACTTTCGACAAGAAGAACAATGAATGGAAAAGGTAGACGGTTGAAATCTTTGTATATATTGCTTCTATATAGTCTAAGAAACATATATGCAAAGCATCCAAACAGTACCATTCGCCAATTGTTTGTTCTTCAAGTTTAAGTGAACAATGAGCCCCAATGGTTAATCCGTTATCGGAAATTATTTGTAACTTTCGACAAGAAGAACAATGAATGGAAAAGGTAGACGGTTGAAATCTTTGTATATATTGCTTCTATATAGTCTAAGAAACATATATGCAAAGCATCCAAACAGTACAATTCGCCAATTTTTTGTTTTTCAAGTTTAAGTGAACAACGAGCCCCATTGTTAATCCTTTAAAGGAAATTATTTGTAAATTTCGACAAGTAGAACAATGATTGGAACACGTAGATGGTTGAAATCATTGTATATATTGCTTCTATATAGTCTAAGAAACATATATGCAAATCATCCAAACAGCACAATTCGCCAATTTATTGTTCTTCAAGTTTAAGTGAACAATGAGCCCCATTGTTAATCCATTATCGGAAATTATTTGTAATTTTCGACAAGTATAACAGTGAATGGAACAGGTAGACGATTGAAATCTTTGTATATATTGCTTCTATATAGTATAAGAAACATATATGCAAAGCATCCAAACAGTACAATTCGCCAATTTTTTGTTCTTCAAGTTTAAGTGAACAATGAGCCCCATTGTTAATCCTTTAAAGGAAATTATTTGTAAATTTCGGCAAGTAGAACAATGAATGGAATAGGTAGACGGTTGAAATCATTGTATATATTGCTTCTATATAGTCTAAGAAACATATATGCAAATCATCCAAACAGTACAATTCGCCAATTTCTTGTTCTTCAAGTTTAAGTAAACTACGATCCCCATTGATAATCCCTTAACGGAAATTATTTGTAACTTTCGACAAGTAGAACAATGAATGGAAAAGGTAGACGGTTGAAATCTTTGTATATATTGCTTCTATATAGTCTAAGAAACATATATGAAAATCATCCAAACAGTACAATTCGCCAATTATTTGATCTTCAAGTTTAAGTGAACTACGAGCCCCATTGTTAATACTTTAACGGAAATTATTTGTAACTTGCGACAAGTAGAACAATGAATGGAACAGGTAGACGGTTGAAATCAATGTATATATTGCTTCTTCATAGTCTAAGAAACATATATGCAAAGCATCCAAACAGTACCATACACCACTTTTTTGTTCTTCAAGTTTAAGTGAACAACGAGCCCCATTGTTAATCCTTTAAAGGAAATTATTTGTAAATTTCGACAAGTAGAACAATGATTGGAACACGTAGACGGTTGAAATCTTTGTATATATTGCTTCTATATAGTATAAGAAACATATATGCAAAGCATCCAAACAGTACAATTCGCCAATTTTTTGTACTTCAAGTTTAAGTGAACTACGAGCCCCATTGTTAATCCTTTAACGGAAATTAATTGTAACTTTCGACAAGTAGAACAATGAATGGAACAGGTAGACGGTTGAAATCTTTGTATATATTGCTTCTATATAGTCTTTGAAACATATATGCAAAGCATCCAAACAGCACAATTCGCCAATTTATTGTTCTTCAAGTTTAAGTGAACAACGAGCCCCATTGTTAATCCTTTAAAGGAAATTATTTGTAACTTTCGACAAGTAGAACAATGAATGGAACAGGTAGATGGTTGAAATCTTTGTATATATTGCTTCTATATAGTCTAAGAAACATATATGCAAAGCATCCAAACAGTACCATTCGCCAATTTTCTGTTCTTCATGTTTAAGTGAACTACGAGCCCCATTGTTAATCCTTTAAAGGAAATTATTTGTAAATTTCGACAAGTAGAACAATGAATGGAAAAGGTAGACGGTTGAAATCTTTGTATATATTGCTTCTATATAGTCTAAGAAACATATATGCAAATCATCCAAACAGTACCATACGCCACTTTTTTGTTTTTCAAGTTTAAGTGAACAACGAGCCCCATTGTTAATACTTTAACGGAAATTATTTGTAACTTGCGACAAGTAGAACAATGAATGGAACAGGTAGACGGTTGAAATCAATGTATATATTGCTTCTTCATAGTCTAAGAAACATATATGCAAAGCATCCAAACAGTACCATACGCCACTTTTTTGTTTTTCAAGTTTAAGTGAACAACGAGCCCCATTGTTAATCCTTTAAAGGAAATTATTTGTAAATTTCGACAAGTAGAACAATGATTGGAACACGTAGACGGTTGAAATCTTTGTATATATTGCTTCCATATAGTCTAAGAAACATGTACGCAAAGCATCCAAACAGTACAATTCGCCAATTTTTTGTTCTTCAAGTTTAAGTGAACTACGATCCCCATTGTTAATCCCTTAACGGAAATTATTTGTAACTTTCGACAAGTACAACAGTGAATGGAACAGGTAGACGGTTGAAATCTTTGTATATATTGCTTCTATATAGTATAAGAAACATATATGCAAAGCATCCAAACAGTACAATTCGCCAATTGTTTGTACTTCAAGTTTAAGTGAACTACGAGCCCCATTGTTAATCCTTTAACGGAAATTAATTGTAACTTTCGACAAGTAGAACAATGAATGGAACAGGTAGACGGTTGAAATCTTTGTATATATTGCTTCTATATAGTCTAAGAAACATATATGCAAAGCATCCAAACAGCACAATTCGCCAATTTATTGTTCTTCAAGTTTAAGTGAACAATGAGCCCCATTGTTAATCCATTATCGGAAATTATTTGTAATCTTCGACAAGTAGAACAGTGAATGGAACAGGTAGACGATTGAAATCTTTGTATATATTGCTTCTATATAGTATAAGAAACATATATGCAAAGCATCCAAACAGTACAATTCGCCAATTTTTTGTGCTTCAAGTTTAAGTGAACAATGAGCCCCATTGTTAATCCTTTAAAGGAAATTATTTGTAAATTTCGGCAAGTAGAACAATGAATGGAATAGGTAGACGGTTGAAATCATTGTATATATTGCTTCTATATAGTCTAAGAAACATATATGCAAATCATCCAAACAGTACAATTCGCCAATTTCTTGTTCTTCAAGTTTAAGTAAACTACGATCCCCATTGATAATCCCTTAACGGAAATTATTTGTAACTTTCGACAAGTAGAACAATGAATGGAAAAGGTAGACGGTTGAAATCTTTGTATATATTGCTTCTATATAGTCTAAGAAACATATATGAAAATCATCCAAACAGTACAATTCGCCAATTATTTGATCTTCAAGTTTAAGTGAACTACGAGCCCCATTGTTAATACTTTAACAGAAATTATTTGTAACTTGCGACAAGTAGAACAATGAATGGAACAGGTAGACGGTTGAAATCAATGTATATATTGCTTCTTCATAGTCTAAGAAACATATATGCAAAGCATCCAAACAGTACCATACACCACTTTTTTGTTCTTCAAGTTTAAGTGAACAACGAGCCCCATTGTTAATCCTTTAAAGGAAATTATTTGTAAATTTCGACAAGTAGAACAATGATTGGAACACGTAGACGGTTGAAATCTTTGTATAAATTGCTTCCATATAGTCTAAGAAACATGTACGCAAAGCATCCAAACAGTACAATTCGCCAATTTTTTGTTCTTCAAGTTTAAGTGAACTACGATCCCCATTGTTAATCCCTTAACGGAAATTATTTGTAACTTTCGACAAGTAGAACAGTGAATGGAACAGGTAGACGGTTGAAATCTTTGTATATATTGCTTCTATATAGTATAAGAAACATATATGCAAAGCATCCAAACAGTACAATTCGCCAATTTTTTGTACTTCAAGTTTAAGTGAACTACGAGCCCCATTGTTAATCCTTTAACGGAAATTAATTGTAACTTTCGACAAGTAGAACAATGAATGGAACAGGTAGACGGTTGAAATCTTTGTATATATTGCTTCTATATAGTCTAAGAAACATATATGCAAAGCATCCAAACAGCACAATTCGCCAATTTATTGTTCTTCAAGTTTAAGTGAACAACGAGCCCCATTGTTAATCCTTTAAAGGAAATTATTTGTAACTTTCGACAAGTAGAACAATGAATGGAACAGGTAGATGGTTGAAATCTTTGTATATATTGCTTCTATATAGTCTAAGAAACATATATGCAAAGCATCCAAACAGTACCATTCGCCAATTTTCTGTTCTTCATGTTTAAGTGAACTACGAGCCCCATTGTTAATCCTTTAAAGGAAATTATTTGTAAATTTCGACAAGTAGAACAATGAATGGAAAAGGTAGACGGTTGAAATCTTTGTATATATTGCTTCTATATAGTCTAAGAAACATATATGCAAATCATCCAAACAGTACAATTCGCCAATTATTTGATCTTCAAGTTTAAGTGAACTACGAGCCCCATTGTTAATACTTTAACGGAAATTATTTGTAACTTGCGACAAGTAGAACAATGAATGGAACAGGTAGACGGTTGAAATCAATGTATATATTGCTTCTTCATAGTCTAAGAAACATATATGCAAAGCATCCAAACAGTACCATACGCCACTTTTTTGTTTTTCAAGTTTAAGTGAACAACGAGCCCCATTGTTAATCCTTTAAAGGAAATTATTTGTAAATTTCGACAAGTAGAACAATGATTGGAACACGTAGACGGTTGAAATCTTTGTATATATTGCTTCCATATAGTCTAAGAAACATGTACGCAAAGCATCCAAACAGTACAATTCGCCAATTTTTTGTTCTTCAAGTTTAAGTGAACTACGATCCCCATTGTTAATCCCTTAACGGAAATTATTTGTAACTTTCGACAAGTAGAACAGTGAATGGAACAGGTAGACGGTTGAAATCTTTGTATATATTGCTTCTATATAGTATAAGAAACATATATGCAAAGCATCCAAACAGTACAATTCGCCAATTTTTTGTTCTTCAAGTTTAAGTGAACAATGAGCCCCAATGGTTAATCCGTTATCGGAAATTATTTGTAACTTTCGACAAGTAGAACAATGAATGGAACAGGTAGATGGTTGAAATCTTTGTATATATTGCTTCTATATAGTCTAAGAAACATATATGCAAAGCATCCAAACAGTACCATTCGCCAATTTTTTGTTCTTCAAGTATAAGTGAACAATGAGCACCAATGGTTAATACTTTATCGGAAATTATTTGTAATTTTCGACAAGTAGAACAATGAATGGAACAGTTAGACGGTTGAAATATTTGTATATATTGCTTCTATATAGTCTACGAAACATATATGCAAAGCATCCAAACAGTACAATTCGGCAATTTTTTGTTCTTCAAGTTTAAGTGAACTACGAGCCCCATTGTTAATCCTTCAACGGAAATTAATTGTAAATTTCGACAAGTAGAACAATGAATGGAACAGGTAGACGGTTGAAATCTTTGTATATATTGCTTCTATATAGTCTAAGAAACATATATGAAAATCATCCAAACAGTACAATTCGCCAATTATTTGATCTTCAAGTTTAAGTGAACTACGAGCCCCATTGTTAATACTTTAACGGAAATTATTTGTAACTTGCGACAAGTAGAACAATGAATGGAACAGGTAGACGGTTGAAATCAATGTATATATTGCTTCTTCATAGTCTAAGAAACATATATGCAAAGCATCCAAACAGTACCATACACCACTTTTTTGTTCTTCAAGTTTAAGTGAACAACGAGCCCCATTGTTAATCCTTTAAAGGAAATTATTTGTAAATTTCGACAAGTAGAACAATGATTGGAACACGTAGACGGTTGAAATCTTTGTATATATTGCTTCCATATAGTCTAAGAAACATGTACGCAAAGCATCCAAACAGTACAATTCGCCAATTTTTTGTTCTTCAAGTTTAAGTGAACTACGATCCCCATTGTTAATCCCTTAACGGAAATTATTTGTAACTTTCGACAAGTACAACAGTGAATGGAACAGGTAGACGGTTGAAATCTTTGTATATATTGCTTCTATATAGTATAAGAAACATATATGCAAAGCATCCAAACAGTACAATTCGCCAATTGTTTGTACTTCAAGTTTAAGTGAACTACGAGCCCCATTGTTAATCCTTTAACGGAAATTAATTGTAACTTTCGACAAGTAGAACAATGAATGGAACAGGTAGACGGTTGAAATCTTTGTATATATTGCTTCTATATAGTCTAAGAAACATATATGCAAAGCATCCAAACAGCACAATTCGCCAATTTATTGTTCTTCAAGTTTAAGTGAACAACGAGCCCCATTGTTAATCCTTTAAAGGAAATTATTTGTAACTTTCGACAAGTAGAACAATGAATGGAACAGGTAGATGGTTGAAATCTTTGTATATGTTGCTTCTATGTAGTCTAAGAAACATATATGCAAAGCATCCAAACAGTACCATTCGCCAATTTTTTGTTCTTCATGTTTAAGTGAACTACGAGCCCCATTGTTAATCCTTTAAAGGAAATTATTTGTAAATTTCGACAAGTAGAACAATGAATGGAAAAGGTAGACGGTTGAAATCTTTGTATATATTGCTTCTATATAGTCTAAGAAACATATATGCAAATCATCCAAACAGTACAATTCGCCAATTATTTGATCTTCAAGTTTAAGTGAACAACGAGCCCCATTGTTAATCCTTTAAAGGAAATTATTTGTAAATTTCGACAAGTAGAACAATGATTGGAACACGTAGACGGTTGAAATCTTTGTATATATTGCTTCCATATAGTCTAAGAAACATGTACGCAAAGCATCCAAACAGTACAATTCGCCAATTTTTTGTTTTTCAAGTTTAAGTGAACAACGAGCCCCATTGTTAATCCTTTAAAGGAAATTATTTGTAAATTTCGACAAGTAGAACAATGATTGGAACACGTAGATGGTTGAAATCATTGTATATATTGCTTCTATATAGTCTAAGAAACATATATGCAAATCATCCAAACAGCACAATTCGCCAATTTATTGTTCTTCAAGTTTAAGTGAACAATGAGCCCCATTGTTAATCCATTATCGGAAATTATTTGTAATTTTCGACAAGTATAACAGTGAATGGAACAGGTAGACGATTGAAATCTTTGTATATATTGCTTCTATATAGTATAAGAAACATATATGCAAAGCATCCAAACAGTACAATTCGCCAATTTTTTGTTCTTCAAGTTTAAGTGAACAATGAGCCCCATTGTTAATCCTTTAAAGGAAATTATTTGTAAATTTCGGCAAGTAGAACAATGAATGGAATAGGTAGACGGTTGAAATCATTGTATATATTGCTTCTATATAGTCTAAGAAACATATATGCAAATCATCCAAACAGTACAATTCGCCAATTTCTTGTTCTTCAAGTTTAAGTAAACTACGATCCCCATTGATAATCCCTTAACGGAAATTATTTGTAACTTTCGACAAGTAGAACAATGAATGGAAAAGGTAGACGGTTGAAATCTTTGTATATATTGCTTCTATATAGTCTAAGAAACATATATGAAAATCATCCAAACAGTACAATTCGCCAATTATTTGATCTTCAAGTTTAAGTGAACTACGAGCCCCATTGTTAATACTTTAACGGAAATTATTTGTAACTTGCGACAAGTAGAACAATGAATGGAACAGGTAGACGGTTGAAATCAATGTATATATTGCTTCTTCATAGTCTAAGAAACATATATGCAAAGCATCCAAACAGTACCATACACCACTTTTTTGTTCTTCAAGTTTAAGTGAACAACGAGCCCCATTGTTAATCCTTTAAAGGAAATTATTTGTAAATTTCGACAAGTAGAACAATGATTGGAACACGTAGACGGTTGAAATCTTTGTATATATTGCTTCCATATAGTCTAAGAAACATGTACGCAAAGCATCCAAACAGTACAATTCGCCAATTTTTTGTTCTTCAAGTTTAAGTGAACTACGATCCCCATTGTTAATCCCTTAACGGAAATTATTTGTAACTTTCGACAAGTAGAACAGTGAATGGAACAGGTAGACGGTTGAAATCTTTGTATATATTGCTTCTATATAGTATAAGAAACATATATGCAAAGCATCCAAACAGTACAATTCGCCAATTTTTTGTACTTCAAGTTTAAGTGAACTACGAGCCCCATTGTTAATACTTTAACGGAAATTAATTGTAACTTTCGACAAGTAGAACAATGAATGGAACAGGTAGACGGTTGAAATCTTTGTATATATTGCTTCTATATAGTCTAAGAAACATATATGCAAAGCATCCAAACAGCACAATTCGCCAATTTATTGTTCTTCAAGTTTAAGTGAACAACGAGCCCCATTGTTAATCCTTTAAAGGAAATTATTTGTAACTTTCGACAAGTAGAACAATGAATGGAACAGGTAGATGGTTGAAATCTTTGTATATATTGCTTCTATATAGTCTAAGAAACATATATGCAAAGCATCCAAACAGTACCATTCGCCAATTTTTTGTTCTTCATGTTTAAGTGAACTACGAGCCCCATTGTTAATCCTTTAAAGGAAATTATTTGTAAATTTCGACAAGTAGAACAATGAATGGAAAAGGTAGACGGTTGAAATCTTTGTATATATTGCTTCTATATAGTCTAAGAAACATATATGCAAATCATCCAAACAGTACAATTCGCCAATTATTTGATCTTCAAGTTTAAGTGAACTACGAGCCCCATTGTTAATACTTTAACGGAAATTATTTGTAACTTGCGACAAGTAGAACAATGAATGGAACAGGTAGACGGTTGAAATCAATGTATATATTGCTTCTTCATAGTCTAAGAAACATATATGCAAAGCATCCAAACAGTACCATACGCCACTTTTTTGTTTTTCAAGTTTAAGTGAACAACGAGCCCCATTGTTAATCCTTTAAAGGAAATTATTTGTAAATTTCGACAAGTAGAACAATGATTGGAACACGTAGACGGTTGAAATCTTTGTATATATTGCTTCCATATAGTCTAAGAAACATGTACGCAAAGCATCCAAACAGTACAATTCGCCAATTTTTTGTTCTTCAAGTTTAAGTGAACTACGATCCCCATTGTTAATCCCTTAACGGAAATTATTTGTAACTTTCGACAAGTAGAACAGTGAATGGAACAGGTAGACGGTTGAAATCTTTGTATATATTGCTTCTATATAGTATAAGAAACATATATGCAAAGCATCCAAACAGTACAATTCGCCAATTTTTTGTTCTTCAAGTTTAAGTGAACAATGAGCCCCAATGGTTAATCCGTTATCGGAAATTATTTGTAACTTTCGACAAGTAGAACAATGAATGGAACAGGTAGATGGTTGAAATCTTTGTATATATTGCTTCTATATAGTCTAAGAAACATATATGCAAAGCATCCAAACAGTACCATTCGCCAATTTTTTGTTCTTCAAGTATAAGTGAACAATGAGCACCAATGGTTAATACTTTATCGGAAATTATTTGTAATTTTCGACAAGTAGAACAATGAATGGAACAGGTAGACGGTTGAAATCAATGTATATATTGCTTCTTCATAGTCTAAGAAACATATATGCAAAGCATCCAAACAGTACCATACACCACTTTTTTGTTCTTCAAGTTTAAGTGAACAACGAGCCCCATTGTTAATCCTTTAAAGGAAATTATTTGTAAATTTCGACAAGTAGAACAATGATTGGAACACGTAGACGGTTGAAATCTTTGTATATATTGCTTCCATATAGTCTAAGAAACATGTACGCAAAGCATCCAAACAGTACAATTCGCCAATTTTTTGTTCTTCAAGTTTAAGTGAACTACGATCCCCATTGTTAATCCCTTAACGGAAATTATTTGTAACTTTCGACAAGTACAACAGTGAATGGAACAGGTAGACGGTTGAAATCTTTGTATATATTGCTTCTATATAGTATAAGAAACATATATGCAAAGCATCCAAACAGTACAATTCGCCAATTGTTTGTACTTCAAGTTTAAGTGAACTACGAGCCCCATTGTTAATCCTTTAACGGAAATTAATTGTAACTTTCGACAAGTAGAACAATGAATGGAACAGGTAGACGGTTGAAATCTTTGTATATATTGCTTCTATATAGTCTAAGAAACATATATGCAAAGCATCCAAACAGCACAATTCGCCAATTTATTGTTCTTCAAGTTTAAGTGAACAACGAGCCCCATTGTTAATCCTTTAAAGGAAATTATTTGTAACTTTCGACAAGTAGAACAATGAATGGAACAGGTAGATGGTTGAAATCTTTGTATATGTTGCTTCTATGTAGTCTAAGAAACATATATGCAAAGCATCCAAACAGTACCATTCGCCAATTTTTTGTTCTTCAAGTATAAGTGAACAATGAGCACCAATGGTTAATAGTTTATCGGAAATTATTTGTAATTTTCGACAAGTAGAACAATGAATGGAACAGTTAGACGGTTGAAATATTTGTATATATTGCTTCTATATAGTCTACGAAACATATATGCAAAGCATCCAAACAGTACAATTCGGCAATTTTTTGTTCTTCAAGTTTAAGTGAACAATGAGCCCCATTGTTAATACATTATCGGAAATTATTTGTAATCTTCGACAAGTAGAACAGTGAATGGAACAGGTAGACGATTGAAATCTTTGTATATATTGCTTCTATATAGTATAAGAAACATATATGCAAAGCATCCAAACAGTACCATTCGCCAATTGTTTGTTCTTCAAGTTTAAGTGAACAATGAGCCCCAATGGTTAATCCGTTATCGGAAATTATTTGTAACTTTCGACAAGAAGAACAATGAATGGAAAAGGTAGACGGTTGAAATCTTTGTATATATTGCTTCTATATAGTCTAAGAAACATATATGCAAAGCATCCAAACAGTACCATTCGCCAATTGTTTGTTCTTCAAGTTTAAGTGAACAATGAGCCCCAATGGTTAATCCGTTATCGGAAATTATTTGTAACTTTCGACAAGAAGAACAATGAATGGAAAAGGTAGACGGTTGAAATCTTTGTATATATTGCTTCTATATAGTCTAAGAAACATATATGCAAAGCATCCAAACAGTACAATTCGCCAATTTTTTGTTTTTCAAGTTTAAGTGAACAACGAGCCCCATTGTTAATCCTTTAAAGGAAATTATTTGTAAATTTCGACAAGTAGAACAATGATTGGAACACGTAGATGGTTGAAATCATTGTATATATTGCTTCTATATAGTCTAAGAAACATATATGCAAATCATCCAAACAGCACAATTCGCCAATTTATTGTTCTTCAAGTTTAAGTGAACAATGAGCCCCATTGTTAATCCATTATCGGAAATTATTTGTAATTTTCGACAAGTATAACAGTGAATGGAACAGGTAGACGATTGAAATCTTTGTATATATTGCTTCTATATAGTATAAGAAACATATATGCAAAGCATCCAAACAGTACAATTCGCCAATTTTTTGTGCTTCAAGTTTAAGTGAACAATGAGCCCCATTGTTAATCCTTTAAAGGAAATTATTTGTAAATTTCGGCAAGTAGAACAATGAATGGAATAGGTAGACGGTTGAAATCATTGTATATATTGCTTCTATATAGTCTAAGAAACATATATGCAAATCATCCAAACAGTACAATTCGCCAATTTCTTGTTCTTCAAGTTTAAGTAAACTACGATCCCCATTGATAATCCCTTAACGGAAATTATTTGTAACTTTCGACAAGTAGAACAATGAATGGAAAAGGTAGACGGTTGAAATCTTTGTATATATTGCTTCTATATAGTCTAAGAAACATATATGAAAATCATCCAAACAGTACAATTCGCCAATTATTTGATCTTCAAGTTTAAGTGAACTACGAGCCCCATTGTTAATACTTTAACGGAAATTATTTGTAACTTGCGACAAGTAGAACAATGAATGGAACAGGTAGACGGTTGAAATCAATGTATATATTGCTTCTTCATAGTCTAAGAAACATATATGCAAAGCATCCAAACAGTACCATACACCACTTTTTTGTTCTTCAAGTTTAAGTGAACAACGAGCCCCATTGTTAATCCTTTAAAGGAAATTATTTGTAAATTTCGACAAGTAGAACAATGATTGGAACACGTAGACGGTTGAAATCTTTGTATATATTGCTTCCATATAGTCTAAGAAACATGTACGCAAAGCATCCAAACAGTACAATTCGCCAATTTTTTGTTCTTCAAGTTTAAGTGAACTACGATCCCCATTGTTAATCCCTTAACGGAAATTATTTGTAACTTTCGACAAGTAGAACAGTGAATGGAACAGGTAGACGGTTGAAATCTTTGTATATATTGCTTCTATATAGTATAAGAAACATATATGCAAAGCATCCAAACAGTACAATTCGCCAATTTTTTGTACTTCAAGTTTAAGTGAACTACGAGCCCCATTGTTAATCCTTTAACGGAAATTAATTGTAACTTTCGACAAGTAGAACAATGAATGGAACAGGTAGACGGTTGAAATCTTTGTATATATTGCTTCTATATAGTCTAAGAAACATATATGCAAAGCATCCAAACAGCACAATTCGCCAATTTATTGTTCTTCAAGTTTAAGTGAACAACGAGCCCCATTGTTAATCCTTTAAAGGAAATTATTTGTAACTTTCGACAAGTAGAACAATGAATGGAACAGGTAGATGGTTGAAATCTTTGTATATATTGCTTCTATATAGTCTAAGAAACATATATGCAAAGCATCCAAACAGTACCATTCGCCAATTTTCTGTTCTTCATGTTTAAGTGAACTACGAGCCCCATTGTTAATCCTTTAAAGGAAATTATTTGTAAATTTCGACAAGTAGATCAATGAATGGAAAAGGTAGACGGTTGAAATCTTTGTATATATTGCTTCTATATAGTCTAAGAAACATATATGCAAATCATCCAAACAGTACAATTCGCCAATTATTTGATCTTCAAGTTTAAGTGAACTACGAGCCCCATTGTTAATACTTTAACGGAAATTATTTGTAACTTGCGACAAGTAGAACAATGAATGGAACAGGTAGACGGTTGAAATCAATGTATATATTGCTTCTTCATAGTCTAAGAAACATATATGCAAAGCATCCAAACAGTACCATACGCCACTTTTTTGTTTTTCAAGTTTAAGTGAACAACGAGCCCCATTGTTAATCCTTTAAAGGAAATTATTTGTAAATTTCGACAAGTAGAACAATGATTGGAACACGTAGACGGTTGAAATCTTTGTATATATTGCTTCCATATAGTCTAAGAAACATGTACGCAAAGCATCCAAACAGTACAATTCGCCAATTTTTTGTTCTTCAAGTTTAAGTGAACTACGATCCCCATTGTTAATCCCTTAACGGAAATTATTTGTAACTTTCGACAAGTAGAACAGTGAATGGAACAGGTAGACGGTTGAAATCTTTGTATATATTGCTTCTATATAGTATAAGAAACATATATGCAAAGCATCCAAACAGTACAATTCGCCAATTTTTTGTTCTTCAAGTTTAAGTGAACAATGAGCCCCAATGGTTAATCCGTTATCGGAAATTATTTGTAACTTTCGACAAGTAGAACAGTGAATGGAACAGGTAGACGGTTGAAATCTTTGTATATATTGCTTCTATATAGTCTAAGAAACATATATGCAAAGCATCCAAACAGTACCATTCGCCAATTTTTTGTTCTTCAAGTATAAGTGAACAATGAGCACCAATGGTTAATACTTTATCGGAAATTATTTGTAATTTTCGACAAGTAGAACAATGAATGGAACAGTTAGACGGTTGAAATATTTGTATATATTGCTTCTATATAGTCTACGAAACATATATGCAAAGCATTCAAACAGTACAATTCGGCAATTTTTTGTTCTTCAAGTTTAAGTGAACAATGAGCCCCATTGTTAATCCATTATCGGAAATTATTTGTAATCTTCGACAAGTAGAACAGTGAATGGAACAGGTAGACGATTGAAATCTTTGTATATATTGCTTCTATATAGTCTAAGAAACATATATGAAAATCATCCAAACAGTACAATTCGCCAATTATTTGATCTTCAAGTTTAAGTGAACTACGAGCCCCATTGTTAATACTTTAACGGAAATTATTTGTAACTTGCGACAAGTAGAACAATGAATGGAACAGGTAGACGGTTGAAATCAATGTATATATTGCTTCTTCATAGTCTAAGAAACATATATGCAAAGCATCCAAACAGTACCATTCGCCAATTTTTTGTACTTCAAGTTTAAGTGAACTACGAGCCCCATTGTTAATCCTTTAACGGAAATTAATTGTAACTTTCGACAAGTAGAACAATGAGTGGAACAGGTAGACGGTTGAAATCTTTGTATATATTGCTTCTATATAGTCTAAGAAACATATATGCAAAGCATCCAAACAGCACAATTCGCCAATTTATTGTTCTTCAAGTTTAAGTGTGCAACGAGCCCCATTGTTAATCCTTTAAAGGAAATTATTTGTAACTTTCGACAAGTAGAACAATGAATGGAACAGGTAGACGGTTGAAATCTTTGTATATATTGCTTCTATATAGTATAAGAAACATATATGCAAAGCATCCAAACAGTACAATTCGCCAATTTTTTGTTCTTCAAGTTTAAGTGAACAATGAGCCCCAATGGTTAATCCGTTATCGGAAATTATTTGTAACTTTCGACAAGAAGAACAATGAATGGAAAAGGTAGACGGTTGAAATCTTTGTATCTATTGCTTCTATATAGTCTAAGAAACATATATGCAAAGCATCCAAACAGTACCATTCGCCAATTTTTTGTTCTTCAAGTTTAAGTGAACAATGAGCCCCAATGGTTAATCCTTTATCGGAAATTATTTGTAACTTTCGACAAGTAGAACAATGAATGGAACAGGTAGACGGTTGAAATCAATGTATATATTGCTTCCTTATAGTCTAAGAAACATATATGCAAAGCATCCAAACAGTACCATTCGCCACTTTTTTGTTCTTCAAGTTTAAGTGAACAACGAGCCCCATTGTTAATCCTTTAAAGGAAATTATCTGTAAATTTCGACAAGTAGAACAATGATTGGAACACGTAGACGGTTGAAATCTTTGTATATATTGCTTCCATATAGTCTAAGAAACATGTACGCAAAGCATCCAAACAGTACAATTCGCCAATTTTTTGTTCTTCAAGTTTAAGTGAACTACGATCCCCATTGTTAATCCCTTAACGGAAATTATTTGTAACTTTCGACAAGTAGAACAGTGAATGGAACAGGTAGACGGTTGAAATCTTTGTATATATTGCTTCTATATAGTCTAAGAAACATATATGCAAGGCATCCAAACAGTACCATTCGCCAATTTTTTGTTCTTCAAGTATAAGTGAACAATGAGCACCAATGGTTAATACTTTATCGGAAATTATTTGTAATTTTCGACAAGTAGAACAATGAATGGAACAGTTAGACGGTTGAAATATTTGTATATATTGCTTCTATATAGTCTACGAAACATATATGCAAAGCATTCAAACAGTACAATTCGGCAATTTTTTGTTCTTCAAGTTTAAGTGAACAATGAGCCCCATTGTTAATCCATTATCGGAAATTATTTGTAATCTTCGACAAGTAGAACAGTGAATGGAACAGGTAGACGATTGAAATCTTTGTATATATTGCTTCTATATAGTCTAAGAAACATATATGAAAATCATCCAAACAGTACAATTCGCCAATTATTTGATCTTCAAGTTTAAGTGAACTACGAGCCCCATTGTTAATACTTTAACGGAAATTATTTGTAACTTGCGACAAGTAGAACAATGAATGGAACAGGTAGACGGTTGAAATCAATGTATATATTGCTTCTTCATAGTCTAAGAAACATATATGCAAAGCATCCAAACAGTACCATTCGCCAATTTTTTGTACTTCAAGTTTAAGTGAACTACGAGCCCCATTGTTAATCCTTTAACGGAAATTAATTGTAACTTTCGACAAGTAGAACAATGAGTGGAACAGGTAGACGGTTGAAATCTTTGTATATATTGCTTCTATATAGTCTAAGAAACATATATGCAAAGCATCCAAACAGCACAATTCGCCAATTTATTGTTCTTCAAGTTTAAGTGTGCAACGAGCCCCATTGTTAATCCTTTAAAGGAAATTATTTGTAACTTTCGACAAGTAGAACAATGAATGGAACAGGTAGACGGTTGAAATCTTTGTATATATTGCTTCTATATAGTCTAAGAAACATATATGCAAAGCATCCAAACAGTACCATTCGCCAATTTTTTGTTCTTCATGTTTAAGTGAACTACGAGCCCCATTGTTAATCCTTTAAAGGAAATTATTTGTAAATTTCGGCAAGTAGAACAATGAATGGAATAGGTAGACGGTTCAAATCATTGTATATATTGCTTCTATATAGTCTAAGAAACATATATGCAAATCATCCAAACAGTACAATTCGCCAATTTCTTGTTCTTCAAGTTTAAGTAAACTACGATCCCCATTGATAATCCCTTAACGGAAATTATTTGTAACTTTCGACAAGTAGAACAATGAATGGAAAAGGTAGACGGTTGAAATCTTTGTATATATTGCTTCTATATAGTCTAAGAAACATATATGCAAATCATCCAAACAGTACAATTCGCCAATTATTTGATCTTCAAGTTTAAGTGAACTACGAGCCCCATTGTTAATACTTTAACGGAAATTATTTGTAACTTGCGACAAGTAGAACAATGAATGGAACAGGTAGACGGTTGAAATCAATGTATATATTGCTTCTTCATAGTCTAAGAAACATATATGCAAATCATCCAAACAGTACCATACGCCACTTTTTTGTTCTTCAAGTTTAAGTGAACAACGAGCCCCATTGTTAATCCTTTAAAGGAAATTATTTGTAAATTTCGACAAGTAGAACAATGATTGGAACACGTAGACGGTTTGAAATCTTTGTATATATTGCTTCCATATAGTCTAAGAAACATGTACGCAAAGCATCCAAACAGTACAATTCGCCAATTTTTTGTTCATCAAGTTTAAGTGAACTACGATCCCCATTGTTAATCCCTTAACGGAAATTATTTGTAACTTTCGACAAGTAGAACAGTGAATGGAACAGGTAGACGGTTGAAATCTTTGTATATATTGCTTCTATATAGTATAAGAAACATATATGCAAAGCATCCAAACAGTACAATTCGCCAATTTTTTGTTCTTCAAGTTTAAGTGAACAATGAGCCCCAATGGTTAATCCGTTATCGGAAATTATTTGTAACTTTCGACAAGTAGAACAATGAATGGAACAAGTAGATGGTTGAAATCTTTGTATATATTGCTTCTATATAGTCTAAGAAACATATATGCAAAGCATCCAAACAGTACCATTCGCCAATTTTTTGTTCTTCAAGTTTAAGTGAACAATGAGCACCAATGGTTAATACTTTATCGGAAATTATTTGTAATTTTCGACAAGTAGAACAATGAATGGAACAGTTAGACGGTTGAAATATTTGTATATATTGCTTCTATATAGTCTACGAAACATATATGCAAAGCACCCAAACAGTACAATTCGCCAATTTTTTGTTCTTCAAGTTTAAGTGAACAATGAGCCCCATTGTTAATACATTATCGGAAATTATTTGTAATTTTCGACAAGTAGAACAGTGAATGGAACAGGTAGACGATTGAAATCTTTGTATATATTGCTTCTATATAGTATAAGAAACATATATGCAAAGCATCCAAACAGTACAATTCGCCAATTTTTTGTTCTTCAAGTTTAAGTGAACAATGAGCCCCAATGGTTAATCCGTTATCGGAAATTATTTGTAAATTTCGACAAGAAGAACAATGAATGGAAAAGGTAGACGGTTGAAATCTTTGTATCCATTGCTTCTATATAGTCTAAGAAACATATATGCAAAGCATCCAAACAGTACCATTCGCCAATTGTTTGTTCTTCAAGTTTAAGTGAACAATGAGCCCCAATGGTTAATCCTTTAAAGGAAATTATTTGTAATTTTCGACAAGTAGAACAATGATTGGAACAGTTAGACGGTTAAAATATTTGTATATGTTGCTTCTATATAGTCTACGAAACATATATGCAAAGCATCCAAACAGTACAATTCGCCAATTTTTTGTACTTCAAGTTTAAGTGAACTACGAGCCCCATTGTTAATCCTTTAACGGAAATTAATTGTAACTTTCGATAAGTAGAACAATGAATGGAACAGGTAGACGGTTGAAATCTTTGTATATATTGCTTCTATATAGTCTAAGAAACATATATGCAAAGCATCCAAACAGCACAATTCGCCAATTTATTGTTCTTCAAGTTTAAGTGAACAACGAGCCCCATTGTTAATCCTTTAAAGGAAATTATTTGTAACTTTCGACAAGTAGAACAATGAATGGAACAGGTAGATGGTTGAAATCTTTGTATATATTGCTTCTATATAGTCTAAGAAACATATATGCAAAGCATCCAAACAGTACCATTCGCCAATTTTTTGTTCTTCATGTTTAAGTGAACTACGAGCCCCATTGTTAATCCTTTAAAGGAAATTATTTGTAAATTTCGACAAGTAGAACAATGAATGGAAAAGGTAGACGGTTCAAATCATTGTATATATTGCTTCTATATAGTCTAAGAAACATATATGCAAATCATCCAAACAGCACAATTCGCCAATTTATTGTTCTTCAAGTTTAAGTGAACAATGAGCCCCATTGTTAATCCATTATCGGAAATTATTTGTAATTTTCGACAAGTATAACAGTGAATGGAACAGGTAGACGATTGAAATCTTTGTATATATTGCTTCTATATAGTATAAGAAACATATATGCAAAGCATCCAAACAGTACAATTCGCCAATTTTTTGTTCTTCAAGTTTAAGTGAACAATGAGCCCCATTGTTAATCCTTTAAAGGAAATTATTTGTAAATTTCGGCAAGTAGAACAATGAATGGAATAGGTAGACGGTTGAAATCATTGTATATATTGCTTCTATATAGTCTAAGAAACATATATGCAAATCATCCAAACAGTACAATTCGCCAATTTCTTGTTCTTCAAGTATAAGTAAACTACGATCCCCATTGATAATCCCTTAACGGAAATTATTTGTAACTTTCGACAAGTAGAACAATGAATGGAAAAGGTAGACGGTTGAAATCTTTGTATATATTGCTTCTATATAGTCTAAGAAACATATATGAAAATCATCCAAACAGTACAATTCGCCAATTATTTGATCTTCAAGTTTAAGTGAACTACGAGCCCCATTGTTAATACTTTAACGGAAATTATTTGTAACTTGCGACAAGTAGAACAATGAATGGAACAGGTAGACGGTTGAAATCAATGTATATATTGCTTCTTCATAGTCTAAGAAACATATATGCAAAGCATCCAAACAGTACCATACACCACTTTTTTGTTCTTCAAGTTTAAGTGAACAACGAGCCCCATTGTTAATCCTTTAAAGGAAATTATTTGTAAATTTCGACAAGTAGAACAATGATTGGAACACGTAGACGGTTGAAATCTTTGTATATATTGCTTCCATATAGTCTAAGAAACATGTACGCAAAGCATCCAAACAGTACAATTCGCCAATTTTTTGTTCTTCAAGTTTAAGTGAACTACGATCCCCATTGTTAATCCCTTAACGGAAATTATTTGTAACTTTCGACAAGTACAACAGTGAATGGAACAGGTAGACGGTTGAAATCTTTGTATATATTGCTTCTATATAGTATAAGAAACATATATGCAAAGCATCCAAACAGTACAATTCGCCAATTGTTTGTACTTCAAGTTTAAGTGAACTACGAGCCCCATTGTTAATCCTTTAACGGAAATTAATTGTAACTTTCGACAAGTAGAACAATGAATGGAACAGGTAGACGGTTGAAATCTTTGTATATATTGCTTCTATATAGTCTAAGAAACATATATGCAAAGCATCCAAACAGCACAATTCGCCAATTTATTGTTCTTCAAGTTTAAGTGAACAACGAGCCCCATTGTTAATCCTTTAAAGGAAATTATTTGTAACTTTCGACAAGTAGAACAATGAATGGAACAGGTAGATGGTTGAAATCTTTGTATATGTTGCTTCTATGTAGTCTAAGAAACATATATGCAAAGCATCCAAACAGTACCATTCGCCAATTTTTTGTTCTTCATGTTTAAGTGAACTACGAGCCCCATTGTTAATCCTTTAAAGGAAATTATTTGTAAATTTCGACAAGTAGAACAATGAATGGAAAATGTAGACGGTTGAAATCTTTGTATATATTGCTTCTATATAGTCTAAGAAACATATATGCAAATCATCCAAACAGTACAATTCGCCAATTATTTGATCTTCAAGTTTAAGTGAACTACGAGCCCCATTGTTAATACTTTAACGGAAATTATTTGTAACTTGCGACAAGTAGAACAATGAATGGAACAGGTAGACGGTTGAAATCAATGTATATATTGCTTCTTCATAGTCTAAGAAACATATATGCAAAGCATCCAAACAGTACCATACGCCACTTTTTTGTTTTTCAAGTTTAAGTGAACAACGAGCCCCATTGTTAATCCTTTAAAGGAAATTATTTGTAAATTTCGACAAGTAGAACAATGATTGGAACACGTAGACGGTTGAAATCTTTGTATATATTGCTTCCATATAGTCTAAGAAACATGTACGCAAAGCATCCAAACAGTACAATTCGCCAATTTTTTGTTCTTCAAGTTTAAGTGAACTACGATCCCCATTGTTAATCCCTTAACGGAAATTATTTGTAACTTTCGACAAGTAGAACAGTGAATGGAACAGGTAGACGGTTGAAATCTTTGTATATATTGCTTCTATATAGTATAAGAAACATATATGCAAAGCATCCAAACAGTACAATTCGCCAATTTTTTGTTCTTCAAGTTTAAGTGAACAATGAGCCCCAATGGTTAATCCGTTATCGGAAATTATTTGTAACTTTCGACAAGTAGAACAATGAATGGAACAGGTAGATGGTTGAAATCTTTGTATATATTGCTTCTATATAGTCTAAGAAACATATATGCAAAGCATCCAAACAGTACCATTCGCCAATTTTTTGTTCTTCAAGTATAAGTGAACAATGAGCACCAATGGTTAATACTTTATCGGAAATTATTTGTAATTTTCGACAAGTAGAACAATGAATGGAACAGTTAGACGGTTGAAATATTTGTATATATTGCTTCTATATAGTCTACGAAACATATATGCAAAGCATCCAAACAGTACAATTCGGCAATTTTTTGTTCTTCAAGTTTAAGTGAACAATGAGCCCCATTGTTAATCCATTATCGGAAATTATTTGTAATCTTCGACAAGTAGAACAGTGAATGGAACAGGTAGACGATTGAAATCTTTGTATATATTGCTTCTATATAGTATAAGAAACATATATGCAAAGCATCCAAACAGTACAATTCGCCAATTTTTTGTTCTTCATGTTTAAGTGAACAATGAGCCCCAATGGTTAATCCGTTATCGGAAATTATTTGTAACTTTCGACAAGAAGAACAATGAATGGAAAAGGTAGACGGTTGAAATCTTTGTATATATTGCTTCTATATAGTCTAAGAAACATATATGCAAAGCATCCAAACA
This sequence comes from Cerceris ruficornis, assembly GCA_963989415.1. Classification (NCBI taxonomy): domain Eukaryota; kingdom Metazoa; phylum Arthropoda; class Insecta; order Hymenoptera; family Crabronidae; genus Cerceris; species Cerceris ruficornis. The sequence continues at coordinate 49,101 of CAXDIW010000449.1, forward strand.
GTACCATTCGCCAATTTTTTGTTCTTCAAGTTTAAGTAAACTACGATCCCCATTGTTAATCCCTTGACGGAAATTATTTGTAACTTTCGACAAGTAGAACAATGAATGGAACAGGTAGACGGTTGAAATCATTGTATACATTGCTTCTATATAGTCTAAGAAACATATATGCAAAGCATCCAAACAGTACAATTCGCCAATTTTTTGTTCTTCAAGTTTAAGTGAACTACGAGCCCCATTGTTAATCCTTTATCGGAAATTATTTGTAAATTTCGACAAGTAGAACAATGAATGGAACAGGTAGACTGTTGAAATCATTGTATATATTGCTTCTATATAGTATAAGAAACATATATGCAAAGCATCCAAACAGTACAATTCGCCAATTTTTTGTTCTTCAAGTTTAAGTGAACTACGAGCCCCATTGTTAATCCTTTAAAGGAAATTATTTGTAAATTTCGACAAGTAGAACAGTGAATCGAACAGGTAGACGGTTGAAATCTTTGTATATATTGCTTCTATATAGTCTAAGAAACATATATGCAAAGCATCCAAACAGTACAATTCGCCAATTTTTTGTTCTTCAAGTTTAAGTGAACAATGAGCCCCAATGGTTAATCCGTTATCGGAAATTATTTGTAACTTTCGACAAGAAGAACAATGAATGGAAAAGGTAGACGGTTGAAATCTTTGTATCTATTGCTTCTATATAGTCTAAGAAACATATATGCAAAGCATCCAAACAGTACCATTCGCCAATTGTTTGTTCTTCAAGTTTAAGTGAACAATGAGCCCCAATGGTTAATCCGTTATCGGAAATTATTTGTAACTTTCGACAAGAAGAACAATGAATGGAAAAGGTAGACGGTTGAAATATTTGTATATGTTGCTTCTATATAGTCTACGAAACATATATGCAAAGCATCCAAACAGTACAATTCGCCAATTTTTTGTACTTCAAGTTTAAGTGAACTACGAGCCCCATTGTTAATCCTTTAACGGAAATTAATTGTAACTTTCGACAAGTAGAACAATGAATGGAACAGGTAGATGGTTGAAATCTTTGTATATATTGCTTCTATATAGTCTAAGAAACATATATGCAAAGCATCCAAACAGTACCATTCGCCAATTTTTTGTTCTTCATGTTTAAGTGAACTACGAGCCCCATTGTTAATCCTTTAAAGGAAATTATTTGTAAATTTCGACATGTAGAACAATGAATGGAAAAGGTAGACGGTTGAAATCTTTGTACATATTGCTTCTATATAGTCTAAGAAACATATATGCAAATCATCCAAACAGTACAATTCGCCAATTATTTGATCTTCAAGTTTAAGTGAACTACGAGCCCCATTGTTATTACTTTAACGGAAATTATTTGTAACTTGCGACAAGTAGAACAATGAATGGAACAGGTAGACGGTTGAAATCAATGTATATATTGCTTCTTCATAGTCTAAGAAACATATATGCAAAGCATCCAAACAGTACCATACGCCACTTTTTTGTTCTTCAAGTTTAAGTGAACTACGATCCCCATTGTTAATCCCTTAACGGAAATTATTTGTAACTTTCGACAAGTAGAACAGTGAATGGAACAGGTAGACGGTTGAAATCTTTGTATATATTGCTTCTATATAGTCTAAGAAACATATATGCAAAGCATCCAAACAGTACAATTCGCCAATTTTTTGTTCTTCAAGTTTAAGTGAACTACGAGCCCCATTGTTAATCCTTTAACGGAAATTAATTGTAACTTTGTACAAGTAGAACAATGATTGGAACACGCAGACGGTTGAAATCTTTGTATATATTGCTTCCATATAGTCTAAGAAACATATATGTAAAGCATCCAAACAGTACCATTCGCCAATTTTTTGTTCTTCAAGTTTAAGTGAACAATGAGCCCCAATGGTTAATCCGTTATCGGAAATTATTTGTAACTTTCGACAAGTAGAACAATGAATGGAACAGGTAGATGGTTGAAATCTTTGTATATATTGCTTCTATATAGTCTAAGAAACATATATGCAAAGCATCCAAACAGTACCATTCGCCAATTTTTTGTTCTTCAAGTTTAAGTGAACAATGAGCACCAATGGTTAATACTTTATCGGAAATTATTTGTAATTTTCGACAAGTAGAACAATGAATGGAACAGTTAGACGGTTGAAATATTTGTATATATTGCTTCTATATAGTCTACGAAACATATATGCAAAGCATCCAAACAGTACAATTCGCCAATTTTTTGTACTTCAAGTTTAAGTGAACTACGAGCCCCATTGTTAATCCTTTAACGGAAATTAATTGTAACTTTCGACAAGTAGAACAATGAATGGAACAGGTAGATGGTTGAAATCTTTGTATATATTGCTTCTATATAGTCTAAGAAACATATATGCAAAGCATCCAAACAGTACCATTCGCCAATTTTTTGTTCTTCATGTTTAAGTGAACTACGAGCCCCATTGTTAATCCTTTAAAGGAAATTATTTGTAAATTTCGACAAGTAGAACAATGAATGGAAAAGGTAGACGGTTGAAATCTTTGTATATATTGCTTCTATATAGTCTAAGAAACATATATGCAAAGCATCCAAACAGTACCATTCGCCAATTTTTTGTTCTTCAAGTTTAAGTAAACTACGATCCCCATTGTTAATCCCTTGACGGAAATTATTTGTAACTTTCGACAAGTAGAACAATGAATGGAACAGGTAGACGGTTGAAATCATTGTATATATTGCTTCTATATAGTCTAAGAAACATATATGCAAAGCATCCAAACAGTACAATTCGACAATTTTTTGTTCTTCAAGTTTAGTGAACAATGAGCCCCAATGGTTAATCCTTTATCGGAAATTATTTGTAATTTTCGACAAGTAGAACAATGAATGGATCAGGTAGACGGTTGAAATCATTGTATATATTGCTTTTATATAACCTACGAAACATATATGCAAAGCATCCAAACAGTACAATTCGCCAATTTTTTGTTCTTCAAGTTTAAGTGAACTACGAGCCCCATTGTTAATCCTTTAACGGAAATTAATTGTAACTTTGTACAAGTAGAACAATGATTGGAACACGCAGACGGTTGAAATCTTTGTATATATTGCTTCCATATAGTCTAAGAAACATATATGTAAAGCATCCAAACAGTACCATTCGCCAATTTTTTGTTCTTCAAGTTTAAGTGAACAATGAGCCCCATTGTTAATCCTTTATCGGAAATTATTTGTAACTTTCGACAAGTAGAACATTGAATGGAACAGGTAGACGGTTGAAATCTTTGTATCTATTGCTTCTATATAGAATAAGAAACATATATGCAAAGCATCCAAACAGTACCATTCGCCAATTTTTTGTTCTTCAAGTTTAAGTGAACTGCGAGCTCCATTGTTAATCCTTTAAAGGAAATTATTTGTAACTTTCGACAAGTAGAACAATGAATGGAACAGGTAGACTGTTGAAATCATTGTATATATTGCTTCTATATAGTCTAAGAAACATTTATGCAAAGCATCCAAACAGTACAATTCGCCAATTTTTGGTTCTTCAAGTTTAAGTAAACTACGATCCCCATTGTTAATGCTTTAAAGGAAATTATTTGTAAATTTCGACAAGTAGAACAATGAATGGAAAAGGTAGACGGTTGAAATCTTTGTATATATTGCTTCTATATAGTCTAAGAAACATATATGCAAATCATCCAAACAGTACAATTCGCCAATTATTTGATCTTCAAGTTTAAGTGAACTACGAGCCCCATTGTTAATACTTTAACGGAAATTATTTGTAACTTGCGACAAGTAGAACAATGAATGGAACAGTTAGACGGTTGAAATATTTGTATATATTGCTTCTATATAGTCAACGAAACATATATGCAAAGCATCCAAACAGTACAATTCGCCAATTTTTTGTACTTCAAGTTTAAGTGAACTACGAGCCCCATTGTTAATCCTTTAACTGAAATTAATTGTAACTATCGACAAGTAGAACAATGAATGGAACAGGTATACGGTTGAAATCTTTGTATATATTGCTTCTATATAGTCTAAGAAACATATATGCAAAGCATCCAAACAGCACAATTCGCCAATTTATTGTTCTTCAAGTTTAAGTGATCAACGAGCCCCATTGTTAATCCTTTAAAGGAAATTATTTGTAACTTTCGACAAGTAGAACAATGAATGGAACAGGTAGACGGCTGAAATCTTTGTATATATTGCTTCTATATAGTCTAAGAAACATATATGCAAAGCATCCAAACAGTACCATTCGCCAATTTTTTGTTCTTCATGTTTAAGTGAACTACGAGCCCCATTTTTAATCCTTTAAGGGAAATTATTTGTAAATTTCGGCAAGTAGAACAATGAATGGAATAGGTAGACGGTTGAAATCATTGTATATATTGCTTCTATATAGTCTAAGAAACATATATGCAAATCATCCAAACAGTACAATTCGCCAATTATTTGATCTTCAAGTTTAAGTGAACTACGAGCCCCATTGTTAATACTTTAACGGAAATTATTTGTAACTTGCGACAAGTAGAACAATGAATGGAACAGGTAGACGGTTGAAATCAATGTATATATTGCTTCTTCATAGTCTAAGAAACATATATGCAAAGCATCCAAACAGTACCATACGCCACTTTTTTGTTCTTCAAGTTTAAGTGAACAACGAGCCTCATTGTTAATCCTTTAAAGGAAATTATTTGTAAATTTCGACAAGTAGAACAATGATTGGAACACGTAGACGGTTGAAATCTTTGTATATATTGCTTCCATATAGTCTAAGAAACATGTACGCAAAGCATCCAAACAGTACAATTCGCCAATTTTTTGTTCTTCAAGTTTAAGTGAACTACGATCCCCATTGTTAATCCCTTAACGGAAATTATTTGTAACTTTCGACAAGTAGAACAGTGAATGGAACAGGTAGACGGTTGAAATCTTTGTATATATTGCTTCTATATAGTATAAGAAACATATATGCAAAGCATCCAAACAGTACAATTCGCCAATTTTTTGTTCTTCAAGTTTAAGTGAACTACGAGCCCCATTGTTAATCATTTAAAGGAAATTATTTGTAAATTTCGACAAGTAGAACAGTGAATCGAACAGGTAGACGGTTGAAATCTTTGTATATATTGCTTCTATATAGTCTAAGAAACATATATGCAAATCATCCAAACAGTACAATTCGCCAATTATTTGAACTTCAAGTTTAAGTGAACTACGAGACCCATTGTTAATACTTTAACGGAAATTATTTGTAACTTGCGACAAGTAGAACAGTGAATGGAACAGGTAGACGGTTGAAATCTTTGTATATGTTGCTTCTATATAGTATAAGAAACATATATGCAAAGCATCCAAACAGTACAATTCGCCAATTTTTTGTTCTTCAAGTTTAAGTGAACAATGAGCCCCAATGGTTAATCCGTTATCGGAAATTATTTGTAACTTTCGACAAGTAGAACAATGAATGGAACAGGTAGATGGTTGAAATCTTTGTATATATTGCTTCTATATAGTCTAAGAAACATATATGCAAAGCATCCAAACAGTACCATTCGCCAATTTTTTGTTCTTCAAGTATAAGTGAACAATGAGCACCAATGGTTAATACTTTATCGGAAATTATTTGTAACTTTCGACAAGTAGAACAATGAATGGAACAGTTAGACGGTTGAAATATTTGTATATATTGCTTCTATATAGTCTACGAAACATATATGCAAAGCATCCAAACAGTACAATTCGGCAATTTTTTGTTCTTCAAGTTTAAGTGAACAATGAGCCCCATTGTTAATCCATTATCGGAAATTATTTGTAATCTTCGACAAGTAGAACAGTGAATGGAACAGGTAGACGATTGAAATCTTTGTATATATTGCTTCTATATAGTATAAGAAACATATATGCAAAGCATCCAAACAGTACAATTCGCCAATTTTTTGTTCTTCAAGTTTAAGTGAACAATGAGCCCCAATGGTTAATCCGTTATCGGAAATTATTTGTAACTTTCGACAAGAAGAACAATGAATGGAAAAGGTAGACGGTTGAAATCTTTGTATATATTGTTTCTATATAGTCTAAGAAACATATATGCAAAGCATCCAAACAGTACCATTCGCCAATTTTTTGTTCTTCAAGTTTAAGTAAACTACGATCCCCATTGTTAATCCCTTGACGGAAATTATTTCTAACTTTCGACAAGTAGAACAATGAATGGAACAGGTAGACGGTTGAAATCATTGTATATATTGCTTCTATATAGTCTAAGAAACATATATGCAAAGCATCCAAACAGTACAATTCGCCAATTTTTTGTTCTTCAAGTTTAAGTGAACTACGAGCCCCATTGTTATTACTTTATCGGAAATTATTTGTAACTTGCGACAAGTAGAACAATGAATGGAACAGGTAGACGGTTGAAATCATTGTATATATTGCTTCTATATAGTATAAGAAACATATATGCATAGCATCCAAACAGTACAATTCGCCAATTTTTTGTTCTACAAGTTTAAGTGAACTACGAGCCCCATTGTTAATCATTTAAAGGAAATTATTTGTAAATTTCGACAAGTAGAACAGTGAATCGAACAGGTAGACGGTTGAAATCTTTGTATATATTGCTTCTATATAGTCTAAGAAACATATATGCAAATCATCCAAACAGTACAATTCGCCAATTATTTGAACTTCAAGTTTAAGTGAACTACGAGACCCATTGTTAATACTTTAACGGAAATTATTTGTAACTTGCGACAAGTAGAACAATGAATGGAACAGGTAGACGGTTGAAATCAATGTATATATTGCTTCCTTATAGTCTAAGAAACATATATGCAAAGCATCCAAACAGTACCATTCGCCACTTTTTTGTTCTTCAAGTTTAAGTGAAAAACGAGCCCCATTGTTAATCCTTTAAAGGAAATTATCTGTAAATTTCGACAAGTAGAACAATGATTGGAACACGTAGACGGTTGAAATCTTTGTATATATTGCTTCCATATAGTCTAAGAAACATGTACGCAAAGCATCCAAACAGTACAATTCGGCAATTTTTTGTTCTTCAAGTTTAAGTGAACTACGATCCCCGTTGTTAATCCCTTAACGGAAATTATTTGTAACTTTCGACAAGTAGAACAGTGAATGGAACAGGTAGACGGTTGAAATCATTGTATATATTGCTTCTATATAGTATAAGAAACATATATGCAAAGCATCCAAACAGTACAATTCGCCAATTTTTTGTTCTTCAAGTTTAAGTGAACTACGATCCCCATTGTTAATCCCTTAACGGAAATTATTTGTAACTTTCGACAAGTAGAACAGTGAATGGAACAGGTAGACGGTTGAAATCTTTGTATATATTGCTTCTATATAGTATAAGAAACATATATGCAAAGCATCCAAACAGTACAATTCGCCAATTTTTTGTTCTTCAAGTTTAAGTGAACAATGAGCCCCAAAGGTTAATCCGTTATCGGAAATTATTTGTAACTTTCGACAAGTAGAACAATGAATGGAACAGGTAGATGGTTGAAATCTTTGTATATATTGCTTCTATATAGTCTAAGAAACATATATGCAAAGCATCCAAACAGTACCATTCGCCAATTTTTTGTTCTTCAAGTTTAAGTGAACAATGAGCACCAATGGTTAATACTTTATCGGAAATTATTTGTAATTTTCGACAAGTAGAACAATGAATGGAACAGTTAGACGGTTGAAATATTTGTATATGTTGCTTCTATATAGTCTACGAAACATATATGCAAAGCATCCAAACAGTACAATTCGCCAATTTTTTGTACTTCAAGTTTAAGTGAACTACGAGCCCCATTGTTAATCCTTTAACGGAAATTAATTGTAACTTTCGACAAGTAGAACAATGAATGGAACAGGTAGACGTATGAAATCTTTGTATATATTGCTTCTATATAGTATAAGAAACATATATGCAAAGCATCCAAACAGTACAATTCGCCAATTTTTTGTTCTTCAAGTTTAAGTGAACAATGAGCCCCAATGGTTAATCCGTTATCGGAAATTATTTGTAACTTTCGACAAGAAGAACAATGAATGGAAAAGGTAGACGATTGAAATAATTGTATATATTGCTTCTATATAATCTACGAAACATATATGCAAAGCATCCAAACAGTACAATTCGCGAATTTCTTGTTCTTCAAGTTTAAGTGAACTACGAGCCCCATTGTTAATCCTTTAAAGGAAATTATTTGTAATTTTCGACAAGTAGAACAATGAATGGAACAGGTAAACGGTTGAAATCTTTGTATATATTGCTTCTATATAATCTAAGAAACATATATGCAAAGCATCCAAACAGTACCATTCGCCAATTTTTTGTTCTTCAAGTTTAAGTGAACAACGAGCCCCATTGATAATCATGAAACGGAAATTATTTGTAACTTTCTACAAGTAGAACAATGAATAGAACAGGTAGACGGTTGAAATCTTTGTATGTGTTGCTTCTATATAGTCTACGAAACCTATATGCAAAGCATCTAAACAGTAACAATCGCCAATTATTTGATCTTCAAATTTAAGTGAACTACGAGCCCCATTGTTAATCCTTTAACGGAAATTATTTGTAAATTTCGACAAGTAGAACAATGAATGGAATAGGTGTACGGTTGAAATCATTGTATATATTGCTTCTATATAGTCTAAGAAACATATATGCAAAGCATCCAAACAGTACAATTTGCCAATTTTTTGTTTTCCAAGTTTAAGTGAACTACGAGCCCCATTGTTAATCCTTTAAAGGAAATTATTTGTAAATTTCGACAAGTAGAACAAAGAATGGAACAGGTAGACGGTTGAAATCTTTGTATATATTGCTTCTATATAGTCTAAGAAACATATCTGCAAATCATCCAAACAGTACAATTCGCCAATTATTTGATCTTCAAGTTTAAGTGAACTACGAGCCCCATTGTTAATACTTTAACGGAAATTATTTGTAAATTTCGACAAGTAGAACAATGATTGGAACACGTAGACGGTTGAAATCTTTGTATATATTGCTTCCATATAGTCTAAGAAACAAGTACGCAAAGCATCCAAACAGTACAATTCGCCAATTTATTGTTCTTCAAGTTTAAGTGAACAACGAGCCCCATTGTTAATCCTTTAAAGGAAATTATTTGTAACTTTCGACAAGTAGAACAATGAATGGAACAGGTAGACGGTTAAAATCTTTGTATATATTGCTTCTATATAGTCTAAGAAACATATATGCAAAGCATCCAAACAGTACCATTCGCCAATTTTTTGTTCTTCAAGTTTAAGTGAAGAACGAGCCCCATTGTTAATCCTTCAACGGAAATTATTTGTAAATTTCGACAAGTAGAAAAATGAATGGATCATGTAGACGGTTGAAATCATTGTATATATTGCTTCTATATAGTCTACGAAACATATATGCAAAGCATCCAAACAGTACAATTCGCCAATTTTTTGTTTTCCAAGTTTAAGTGAACTACGAGCCCCATTGTTAATCCTTTAAAGGAAATTATTTGTAAATTTCGACAAGTAGAACAATGAATGGAACAGGTAGACTGTTGAAATCATTGTATATATTGCTTTTATATAGTCTAAGAAACATATATGCAAAGCATCCAAACAGTACCATTCGCCAATTTTTTGTTCTTCAAGTTTAAGTGAACAATGAGCCCCATTGTTAATCCTTTATCGGAAATTATTTGTAACTTTCGACAAGTAGAACAATGAATGGAACATGTAGACGGTCGAAATCTTTGTATATATTGCTTCTATATAGTCTACGAAACATATATGCAAAGCATCCAAACAGTACAATTCGCCAATTTTTTGTTTTCCAAGTTTAAGTGAACTACGAGCCCCATTGTTAATCCTTTAAAGGAAATTATTTGTAAATTTCGACAAGTAGAACAATGATTGGAACACGTAGACGGTTGAAATCATTGTATATATTGCTTCTATATAGTCCAAGAAACATATATGCAAAGCGTCCAAACAGTACAAATCGCCAATTTTTTGCTGTTCAAGTTTAAGTGAAATACGAGCCCCATTGTTAATCCTTTAAAGGAAATTATTTGTAAATTTCTACAAGTAGAACAATGAATAGTACAGGTAGACAGTTGAAATCTTTGTATATATTGCTTCTATATAGTCTAAGAAACATATATGCAAAGCATCCAAACAGTACAATTCGCCAATTTTTTGTTCTTCAAGTTTAAGTGAACAACGAGCCCCATTGATAATCATGAAACGGAAATTATTTGTAACTTTCTACAAGTAGAACGATGAATAGTACAGGTAGACGGGTGAAATCTTTCTATATATTGCTTCTAAATAGTCTAAGAAACATATAGGCACGGCATCCAAACAGTACAATTCGCCAATTTTTTGTTCTTCAAGTTTAAGTGAACTACGAGCCACACTGTTAATCCTTTAAAGGAAATTATTTGTAAATTTCGACAAGTAGAACAAAGAATGGAACAGGTAGACGGTTGAAATCTTTGTATATATTGCTTCTATATAGTCTAAGAAACATATATGCAAAGCATCCAAACAGTACAATTCGCCAATTTTTTGTTCTTCAAGTTTAAGTGAACTACGAGCCACACTGTTAATCCTTTAAAGGAAATTATTTGTAAATTTCGACAAGTAGAACAATGATTGGAACACGTAGACGGTTGAAATCATTGTATATATTGCTTCTATATAGTCCAAGAAACATATATGCAAAGCGTCCAAACAGTACAAATCGCCAATTTTTTGCTCTTCAAGTTTAAGTGAAATACGAGCCCCATTGTTAATCCTTTAAAGGAAATTATTTGTAAATTTCTACAAGTAGAACAATGAATAGTACAGGTAGACAGTTGAAATCTTTGTATAATATATATTGCTTCTATATAGTCTAAGAAACATATATGCAAAGCATCCAAACAGTACAATTCGCCAATTTTTTGTTCTTCAAGTTTAAGTGAACAACGAGCCACACTGTTAATCCTTTAAAGGAAATTATTTGTAAATTTCGACAAGTAGAACAATGATTGGAACACGTAGACGGTTGAAATCATTGTATATATTGCTTCTATATAGTCCAAGAAACATATATGCAAAGCATCCAAACAGTACAATTCGCGAATTTCTTGTTCTTCAAGTTTAAGTGAACTACGAGCCCCATTGTTAATCCTTTAAAGGAAATTATTTGTAATTTTCGACAAGTAGAACAATGAATGGAACAGGTAGACGGTTGAAATCTTTGTATATATTGCTTCTATATAATCTAAGAAACATATATGCAAAGCATCCAAACAGTACCATTTGCCAATTTTTTGATCTTCAAATTTAAGTGAACTACGAGCCCCATTGTTAATCCTTTAACGGAAATTATTTGTAAATTTCGACAAGTAGAACACTGAATGGAATAGGTGTACGGTTGAAATCATTGTATATATTGCTTCTATATAGTCTAAGAAACATATATGCAAAGCAACCAAACAGTACAATTCGCCAAATTGTTGTTTTTCAAGTTTAAGTGAACAACGAGCCCCATTGATAATCATGAAACGGAAATTATTTGTAACTTTCTACAAGTAGAACGATGAATAGTACAGGTAGACGGGTGAAATCTTTCTATATATTGCTTCTAAATAGTCTAAGAAACATATATGCAAAGCATCCAAACAGTACAATTCGCCAATTTTTTGTTCTTCAAGTTTAAGTGAACTACGAGCCACACTGTTAATCCTTTAAAGGAAATTATTTGTAAATTTCGACAAGTAGAACAATGATTGGAACACGTAGACGGTTGAAATCATTGTATATATTGCTTCTATATAGTCCAAGAAACATATATGCAAAGCGTCCAAACAGTACAAATCGCCAATTTTTTGCTCTTCAAGTTTAAGTGAAATACGAGCCCCATTGTTAATCCTTTAAAGGAAATTATTTGTAAATTTCTACAAGTAGAACAATGAATAGTACAGGTAGACAGTTGAAATCTTTGTATATATTGCTTCTATATAGTCTAAGAAACATATATGCAAATCATCCAAACAGTACAATTCGCCAATTTTTTGTTCTTCAAGTTTAAGTGAACAACGAGCCCCATTGATAATCATGAAACGGAAATTATTTGTAACTTTCTACAAGTAGAACGATGAATAGTACAGGTAGACGGGTGAAATCTTTCTATATATTGCTTCTAAATAGTCTAAGAAACATATATGCAAAGCATCCAAACAGTACAATTCGCCAATTTTTTGTTCTTCAAGTTTAAGTGAACTACGAGCCACACTGTTAATCCTTTAAAGGAAATTATTTGTAAATTTCGACAAGTAGAACAATGAATGGATCAGGTAGACGGTTGAAATAATTGTATATATTGCTTCTATATAATCTACGAAACATATATGCAAAGCATCCAAACAGTACAATTCGCGAATTTCTTGTTCTTCAAGTTTAAGTGAACTACGAGCCCCATTGTTAATCCTTTAAAGGAAATTATTTGTAATTTTCGACAAGTAGAACAATGAATGGAACAGGTAGACGGTTGAAATCTTTGTATATATTGCTTCTATATAATCTAAGAGAAACATATGCAAAGCATCCAAACAGTACAATTCGCCAATTATTTCATCTTCATGATTAAATGAACTACGAGCCCCATTGTTAATCCTTTAAAGGAAATTATTTGTAACTTTCTACAAGTAGAACAATGATTGCAACACGTAGAGGGTTGAAATCTTTGTATATATTGCTTCCATATAGTCTGAGAAACATATATGCAAAGCATCCAAACAGTACCATTCGCCAATTTTTTGTCCTTCAAGTTTAAGTGAACAATGAGCCCCATTGTTAATCCTTTATCGGAAATTATTTGTAACTTTCGACAAGTAGAACAATGAATGGAACAGGTAGACGGTTGAAATCTTTGTATATATTGCGTCTATATAGTCTATGAAACATGTACGCAAAGCATCCAAACAGTACCATTCGCCAATTTTTTGTTCTTCAAGTTTAAGTGAACAATGCCCCAATGGTTAATCCTTTATCGGAAATTATTTGTAGTTTTCGACAAGTAGAACAATGAATGGAACAGGTAGACGGTTGAAATCTTTGTATATATTGATTCTATATAATCTAAGAAACATATATGCAAAGCATCTAAGCAGTAACAATCGCCAATTTTTTGATCTTCAAGTTTAAGTGAACTACGAGCCCCATTGTTAATCCTTTAAAGGAAATTATTTGTAAATTTCGACAAGTAGAACAATGATTGGAACACGTAGACGGTTGAAATCATTGTATATATTGCTTCTATATAGTCCAAGAAACATATATGCAAAGCGTCCAAACAGTACAAATCGCCAATTTTTTGCTCTTCAAGTTTAAGTGAAATACGAGCCCCATTGTTAATCCTTTAAAGGAAATTATTTGTAAATTTCGACAAGTAGAACAAAGAATGGAACAGGTAGACGGTTGAAATCTTTGTATATATTGCTTCTATATAGTCTAAGAAACATATATGCAAAGCATCCAAACAGTACCATTCGCCAATTTTTTGTTCTTCAAGTTTAAGTGAACTACGAGCCCCATTGTTAATCCTTTAAAGGAAATTATTTGTAAATTTCGACAAGCAGAACAATGAATGGAACAGGTAGACTGTTGAAATCATTGTATATATTGCTTCTATATAGTCTAAGAAACATATATGCAAAGCATCCAAACAGTACAATTCGCCAATTTTTTTGTGTTCAAGTTTAAGTAAACTACGATCCCCATTGTTAATCCCTTAACGGAAATTATTTGTAACTTTCGACAAGTAGAACAATGAATGGAACAGGTAGACGGTTGAAATCATTGTATATATTGCTTCTATATAATCTAAGAGAAACATATGCAAAGCATCCAAACAGTACCATTCGCCAATTTTTTGTCCTTCAAGTTTAAGTGAACAATGAGCCCCATTGTTAATCCTTTATCGGAAATTATTTGTAACTTTCGACAAGTAGAACAATGAATGGAACAGGTAGACGGTTGAAATCTTTGTATATATTGCGTCTATATAGTCTAAGAAACATATATACAAAGCATCCAAACAGTACAATTCGCCAATTTATTGTTCTTCAAGTTTAAGTGAACAACCAGCCACATTGTTAATCCTTTAAAGGAAATTATTTGTAAATTTCGACAAGTAAAACAATGAATGGAACAGGTAGACGGTTGAAATCTTTGTATATATTGCTTCTATATATTCTAAGAAACATATATGCAAAGCATCCAAACAGTACCATTCGCCAATTTTTTGTTCTTCAAGATTAAGTGAACTACGAGCCCCATTGTTAATTCTTTAAAGGAAATTATTTGTAATTTTCGACAAGCAGAACAATGAATGGAACAGGTAGACGGTTGAAATCTTTGTATATATTGCTTCTATATAATCTAAGAAACATATATGCAAAGCATCCAAACAGTACCATTCGCGAATTTTTTGTTCTTCAAGTCTAAGTGAACAACGAGCCCCATTGATAATCATGAAACGGAAATTATTTGTAACTTTCTACAAGTAGAACAATGAATAGAACAGGTAGACGGTTGAAATCTTTGTATATGTTGCTTCTATATAGTCTAAGAAACTTATATGCAAAGCATCTAAACAGTAACAAGCGCCAATTTTTTGATCTTCAAGTTTAAGTGAACAGTGAGCCCCATTGATAATCATGAAATGGAAATTATTTGTAACTTTCTACAAGTAGAACAATGAATAGTACAGGTAGACGGGTGAAATCATTGTATATATTGCTTCTATATAGTCTAAGAAACATATCTGCAAATCATCCAAACAGTACAATTCGCCAATTTCTTGTTCTTCAAGTTTAAGTAAACTACGATCCCCATTGTTAATCCCTTAACGGAAATTATTTGTAACTTCCGACAAGTAGAACAATGAATGGAACAGGTAGAAGGTTGAAATCATTGTATATATTGCTTCTATATAGTCTAAGAAACATATCTGCAAATCATCCAAACAGTACAATTCGCCAATTATTTGATCTTCAAGATTAAGTGAACTACGAGCCCCATTGTTAATACTTTAACGGAAATTATTTGTAAATTTCGACAAGTAGAACAATGATTGGAACACGCAGACGGTTGAAATCTTTGTATATATTGCTTCCATATAGTCTAAGAAACAAGTACGCAAAGCATCCAAACAGTACAATTCGCCAATTATTTGATCTTCAAGTTTAAGTGAACAATCAGCCCCAATTGTTAATCCTTTAAGGGAAATTATTTGTAACTTTCGACAAGTAGAACAATGAATGGAACAGGTAGAAGGTTGAAATCATTGTATATATTGCTTCTATATAGTCTAAGAAACATATCTGCAAATCATCCAAACAGTACAATTCGCCAATTATTTGATCTTCAAGTTTAAGTGAACAATCAGCCCCAATTGTTAATCCTTTAAGGGAAATTATTTGTAAATTTCGACAAGTAGAACAATGAATGGAACAGGTAGACTGTTGAAATCATTGTATATATTGCTTCCATATAGTCTAAGAAACATATACGCAAAGCATCCAAACAGTACCATTCGCCAATTTTTTGTTCTTCAAGTTTAAGTGAACAATGAGCCCCAATAGTTAATCCTTTAACGGAAATTATTTGTAACTTTCGACAAGTAGAACAATGATTGGAACACGTAGACGGTTGAAATCTTTGTACATATTGCTTCCATATAGTCTAAGAAACATATATGCAAAGCATCCAAACAGTACCATTCGCCAATTTTTTGTTCTTCAAGTTTAAGTGAACAATGAGCCCCATTGTTAATCCTTTAAAGGAAATTATTTGTAAATTACGACAAGTAGAACAATGAATGGAACAGGTTGACTGTTGAAATCATTGTATATATTGCTTCTATATAGACTAAGAAACATATATGCAAAGCATCTAATCAGTAACAATCGCCAATTTTTTGTCCTTCAAGTTTAAGTGAACAACGAGCCGCATTGGTAATCATGAAACGGAAATTATTTGTAACTTGCGACAAGTAGAACAATGAATGGAACAGGTAGACGGTTGAAATCAATGTATATATTGCTTCTATATAGTGTAAGAAACATATATGCAAAGCATCCAAACAGTACAATTCGCCAATTTTTTGTTCTTCAAGTTTAAGTGAACTACGAGCCCCATTGTTAATCCTTTAACGGAAATTAATTGTAACTTTCCACAAGTAGAACAATGATTGGAACAAGTAAGACGGTTGAAATCTTTGTATATATTGCTTCCATATAGTCTAAGAAACATATATGCAAAGCATCCAAACAGTACAATTCGCCAATTTTTTGTCCTTCAAGATTAAGTGAACAATGAGCCCCATTGTTAATCCTTTGTCGGAAATTATTTGTAACTTTCGACAAGTAGAACAATGAATGGAACAGGTACACGGTTGAATTCTTTGTATATATTGCTTCTATATAGTCTAAGAAACATATATGCAAAGCATCCAAACAGTACAATTCGCCAATTTTTTGTTCTTCAAGTTTAACTGAACAATGAGCCCCAATCGTTAATCCTTTATCGGTAATTATTTGTAACTTTCGACAAGTAGAACAATGAATGGAACAGGTAGACGGTTGAAATCCTTGTATATGTTGCGTCTATATAGTCTAAGAAACATATATGCAAAGCATCCAAACAGTACCATTCGCCAATTTTTTGTTCTTCAAGTTTAAGTGAACAATGAGACCCATTGTTAATCCTTTATCGGAAATTATTTGTAACTTTCGACAAGTAGAACAATGATTGGAACACGTAGACGGTTGAAATCATTGTATATATTGCTTCTATATAGTCCAAGAAACATATACGCAACGCGTCCAAACAGTACAATTCGCCAATTTTTTGCTCTCCAAGTTTAAGTGAACTACGAGGCCCATTGTTAATCCTTTAAGGGAAATTATTTGTAAATTTCGACAAGTAGAACAATGAATGGAACAGGTAGACTGTTGAAATCATTGTATATATTGCTTCCATATAGTCTAAGAAACATATACGCAAAGCATCCAAACAGTACCATTCGCCAATTTTTTGTTCTTCAAGTTTAAGTGAACAATGAGCCCCAATAGTTAATCCTTTAACGGAAATTATTTGTAACTTTCTACAAGTAGAACAATGAATGGAACATGTAAACGATTGAAATCTTTGTATATATTGCTTCTATATAGTCTAAGAAACATATATGCAAAGCATCCAAATAGTACAATTCGACAATTTTATGTTCTTCAAGTTTAAGTGATCAATGAGCCCCAATGGTTAATCCTTTATCGGAAATTATTTGTAATTTTCGACAAGTAGAACAATGAATGGAACAGGTACACGGTTGATATCTTTGTATATATTGCTTCTATATAATCTAAGAAACATATATGCAAAGCACCCAAACAGTACAATTCGCCAATTATTTCATCTTCATGTTTAAGTGAACTACGAGCCCCATTGTTAATCCTTTAAAGGAAATTATTTGTAATTTTCGACAAGCAGGACAATGAATGGAACAGGTAGACGGTTGAAATCATTGTATATATTGCTTCTATATAATCTAAGAAACATATATGCAAAGCATCTAATCAGTAACAATCGCCAATTTTTTGATCTTCAAGTTTAAGTGAAAAGCGAGCCCCATTGATAATCATGAAATGGAAATTATTTGTAACTTTCTACAAGTAGAACAATGAATAGTACAGGTAGACGGGTGAAATTCTTTCTATATATTGCTTCTAAATAGTCTAAGAAACATATATGCAAAGCATCCAAACAGTACAATTCGCCAATTTTTTGTTCTTCAAGTTTAAGTGAACTACGAGCCCCATTGTTAATCCTTTAAAGGAAATTATTTGTAAATTTCGACAAGTAGAACAATGAATGGATCAGGTAGACGGTTGACATCTTTGTATATATTGCTTCTATATAATCTAAGAAACATATATGCAAAGCATCTAATCAGTAACAATCGCCAATTTTTTGATCTTCAAGTTTAAGTGAAAAGCGAGCCCCATTGATAATCATGAAATGGAAATTATTTATAACTTTCTACAAGTAGAACAATGAATAGTACAGGTAGACGGGTGACATTCTTTCTATATATTGCTTCTAAATAGTCTAAGAAACATATATGCAAAGCATCCAAACAGTACAATTCGCCAATTTTTTGTTCTTCAAGTTTAAGTGAACTACGAGCCCCATTGTTAATCCTTTAAAGGAAATTATTTGTAAATTTCGGCAAGTGGAACAATGAATGGAATAGGTAGACGGTTGAAATCATTGTATATATTGCTTCTATATAGTCAAAGAAACATATCTGCAAATCATCCAAACAGTACAATTCGCCAATTATTTGATCTTCAAGTTTAAGTGAACTACGAGCCCCATTGTTAATACTTTAACGGAAATTATTTGTAACTTGCGACAAGTAGAACAATGAATGGAACAGGTAGACGGTTGAAATCAATTTATATATTGCTTCTATATAGTCTAAGAAACATATATGCAAAGCATCCAAACAGTACCATTCGCCAATTTTTTGTTCTTCAAGTTTAAGTGAACAACGAGCCCCATTGTTAATCCTTTTAAGGAAATTATTTGTAATTTTCGACAAGTAGAACAATTAATGGAACAGGTAGACGGTTGAAATCTTTGTATATGTTGCATCTATATAGTCTAAGAAACCTATATGCAAAGCATCTAAACAGTACCATTCGCCAATTTTTTGTTCTTCAAGTTTAAGTGAACAACGAGCCCCATTGTTAATCCTTTAAAGGAAATTATTTGTAACTTTCGACAAGTAGAACAATGAATGGAACAGGTAGACGGTTGAAATCTTTGTATATATTGCTTCTATATAGTCAAAGAAACATATCTGCAAATCATCCAAACAGTACAATTCGCCAATTATTTGATCTTTAAGTTTACGTGAACTATGAGCCCCATTGTTAATACTTTAACGGAAATTAATTGTAACTTTCTACAAGTAGAACAATGATTGGAACACGTAGACGGTTGAAATCTTTGTATATATTGCTTCCATATAGTTTAAGAAACATATATGCAAAGCATCCAAACAGTACAATTCGCCAATTTTTTGTTCTTCATGTTTAAGTAAACTACGATCCCCATTGTTAATCCCTTAACGGAAATTATTTGTAACTTTCGACAAGTAGAACAATGAATGGAACAGGTAGACGGTTGAAATCAATGTATATATTGCTTCTATATAGTCTAAGAAACATATATGCAAAGCATCCAAACAGTACCATTCGCCAATTTTTTGTTCTTCAAGTTTAAGTGAACTACGAGCCCCATTGTTAATCCTTTAAAGGAAATTATTTGTAAATTTCGGCAAGTAGAACAATGAATGGAACACGTAGACGGTTGACATCTTTGTATATATTGCATCCATATAGTCTAAGAAACATGTACGCAAAGCATCCAAACAGTACCATTCGCCAATTTTTTGTTCTTCAAGTTTAAGTGAACTACGAGCCCCATTGTTAATCCTTTAAAGGAAATTATTTGTAAATTTCGACAAGTAGAACAACGAATGGAACAGGTAGACTGTTGAAATCATTGTATATATTGCTTCTATATAGTCTAAGAAACATATATGCAAAGCATCCAAACAGTACCATTCGCCAATTTTTTGTTCTTCAAGTTTAAGTGAACTACGAGCCCCATTGTTAATCCTTTAACGGAAATTAATTGTAACTTTCTACAAGTAGAACAATGATTGGAACACGTAGACGGTTGAAATCTTTGTATATATTGCTTCCATATAGTCTAAGAAACATATATGCAAAGCATCCAAACAGTACCATTCGCCAATTTTTTGTTCTTCAAGTTTAAGTGAACAACGAGCCCCATGGATAATCATGAAACGGAAATTATTTGTAACTTTCGACATGTAGAACAATGAATGGAACAGGTAGACGGTTGAAATCATTATATATATTGCTTCTATATAGTCTAAGAAACATATATGCATAGCATCCACACAGTACAATTCGCCAATTAATTGTTCTTCAAGTTTAAGTGAACAACGAGCCCCATTGTTAATCCTTTAAAGGAAATTATTTGTAACTTTCGACAAGTAGAACAATGAATGGAACAGGTAGACTGTTGAAATCTTTGTATATATTGCTTCTATATAGTCTAAGAAACATATATGCAAAGCATCCAAACAGTACCATTCGCCAATTTTTTGTTCTTCAAGTTTAAGTGAACTACGAGCCCCATTGTTAATCCTTTAAAGGAAATTATTTGTAAATTTCGACAAGTAGAACAATGAATGGAACAGGTAGACTGTTGAAACCATTGTATATATTGCTTCTATATAGTCTAAGAAACATATATGCAAAGCATCCAAATAGTACAATTCGACAATTTTTTGTTCTTCAAGTTTAAGTGAACAATGAGCCCCAATGGTTAATCCTTTATCGGAAATTATTTGTAATTTTCGACAAGTAGAACAATGAATGGAACAGGTAGACGGTTGAAATGTTTGGATATACTGCTTCTATATAGTCTAAGAAACATATATGCAAAGCGTCCAAACAGTACAATTCTCCAATTTTTTGCTCTTCAAGTTTAAGTGAACTACGAGCCCCATTGTTAATCCTTTATCGCAAATTATTTGTAATTTTCGGCAAGTAGAACAATGAATGGAACAGGTAGACGGTTGAAATCTTTGTATATATTGCTTCTATATAATCTAAGAAACATATATGCAAAGCATCTAAACAGTAACAATCGCCAATTTTTTGATCTTCAAGTTTAAGTGAACAGCGAGCCCCATTGATAATCATGAAATGGAAATTATTTGTGACTTTCTACAAGTAGAACAATGAATAGTACAGGTAGACGGGTGAAATCTTTCTATATATTGCTTCTAAATAGTCTAAGAAACATATATGAAAAGCATCCAAACAGTACAATTCGCCAATTTTTTGTTCTTCAAGTTTAAGTGAACTACGAGCCCCATTGTTAATCCTTTAACGGAAATTAATTGTAACTTTCTACAAGTAGAACAATGATTGTAACACGTAGACGGTTGAAATCATTGTATATATTGCTTCTATATAATCTAAGAAACATATATTCAAAGCATCCAATCAGTACAATTCGCCAATTTTTTGTTCTTCAAGTTTAAGTGAACTACGAGCCCCATTGTTAATCCTTTAAAGGAAATTATTTGTAAATTTCGACAAGTAGAACAATGAATGGATCAGATAGACGGTTGAAATCATTGTATATATTGCTTCTATATAGTCAAAGAAACATATCTGCAAATCATCCAAACAGTACAATTCGCCAATTATTTGATCTTTAAGTTTACGTGAACTATGAGCCCCATTGTTAATACTTTAACGGAAATTAATTGTAACTTTCTACAAGTAGAACAATGATTGGAACACGTAGACGGTTGAAATCTTTGTATATATTGCTTCCATATAGTTTAAGAAACATATATGCAAAGCATCCAAACAGTACAATTCGCCAATTTTTTGTTCTTCAAGTTTAAGTAAACTACGATCCCCATTGTTAATCCCTTAACGGAAATTATTTGTAACTTTCGACAAGTAGAACAATGAATGGAACAGGTAGACGGTTGAAATCAATGTATATATTGCTTCTATATAGTCTAAGAAACATATATGCAAAGCATCCAAACAGTACCATTCGCCAATTTTTTGTTCTTCAAGTTTAAGTGAACTACGAGCCCCATTGTTAATCCTTTAAAGGAAATTATTTGTAAATTTCGGCAAGTAGAACAATGAATGTAACACGTAGACGGTTGACATCTTTGTATATATTGCATCCATATAGTCTAAGAAACATGTACGCAAAGCATCCAAACAGTACCATTCGCCAATTTTTTGTTCTTCAAGTTTAAGTGAACTACGAGCCCCATTGTTAATCCTTTAAAGGAAATTATTTGTAAATTTCGACAAGTAGAACAACGAATGGAACAGGTAGACTGTTGAAATCATTGTATATCTTGCTTCTAAATAGTCTAAGAAACATATATGCAAAGCATCCAAACAGTACAATTCGCCAATTTTTTGTTCTTCAAGTTTAAGTGAACTACGAGCCCCATTGTTAATCCTTTAACGGAAATTAATTGTAACTTTCAACAAGTAGAACAATGATTGGAACACGTAGACGGTTGAAATCTTTGTATATATTGCTTCCATATAGTCTAACAAACATATATGCAAAGCATCCAAACAGTACCATTCGCCAATTTTTTGTTCTTCAAGTTTAAGTGAACAACGAGCCCCATGGATAATCATGAAACGGAAATTATTTGTAACTTTCGACATGTAGAACAATGAATGGAACAGGTAGACGGTTGAAATCATTATATATATTGCTTCTATATAGTCTAAGAAACATATATGCATAGCATCCACACAGTACAATTCGCCAATTAATTGTTCTTCAAGTTTAAGTGAACAACGAGCCCCATTGTTAATCCTTTAAAGGAAATTATTTGTAACTTTCGACAAGTAGAACAATGAATGGAACAGGTAGACTGTTGAAATCTTTGTATATATTGCTTCTATATAGTCTAAGAAACATATATGCAAAGCATCCAAACAGTACCATTCGCCAATTTTTTGTTCTTCAAGTTTAAGTGAACTACGAGCCCCATTGTTAATCCTTTAAAGGAAATTATTTGTAAATTTCGACAAGTAGAACAATGAATGGAACAGGTAGACTGTTGAAATCATTGTATATATTGCTTCTATATAGTCGAAGAAACATATATGCAAAGCATCCAAACAGTACAATTCGCCAATTTTTTGTTCTTCTAGTTTAAGTGGACTACGATCCCCATTGTTAATCCCTTAACGGAAATTATTTGTAACTTTCGACAAGTAAAACAATGAATGGAACAGGTAGACGGTTGAAACCATTGTATATATTGCTTCTATATAGTCTAAGAAACATATATGCAAAGCATCCAAATAGTACAATTCGACAATTTTTTGTTCTTCAAGTTTAAGTGAACAATGAGCCCCAATGGTTAATCCTTTATCGGAAATTATTTGTAATTTTCGACAAGTAGAACAATGAATGGAACAGGTAGACGGTTGAAATGTTTGTATATACTGCTTCTATATAGTCTAAGAAACATATATGCAAAGCGTCCAAACAGTACAATTCGCCAATTTTTTGCTCTTCAAGTTTAAGTGAACTACGAGCCCCATTGTTAATCCTTTATCGCAAATTATTTGTAATTTTCGGCAAGTAGAACAATGAATGGAACAGGTAGACGGTTGAAATCTTTGTATACATTGCTTCTATATAATCTAAGAAACATATATGCAAAGCATCTAAACAGTAACAATCGCCAATTTTTTGATCTTCAAGTTTAAGTGAACAGCGAGCCCCATTGATAATCATGAAATGGAAATTAATTGTAACTTTCTACAAGTAGAACAATGATTGTAACACGTAGACGGTTGAAATCATTGTATATATTGCTTCTATATAATCTAAGAAACATATATTCAAAGCATCCAATCAGTACAATTCGCCAATTTTTTGTTCTTCAAGTTTAAGTGAACTACGAGCCCCATTGTTAATCCTTTAAAGGAAATTATTTGTAAATTTCGACAAGTAGAACAATGAATGGATCCGATAGACGGTTGAAATCATTGTATATATTGCTTCTATATAGTCTAAGAAACATATATGCAAAGCATCCAAACAGTACCATTCGCCAATTTTTTGTTCTTCAAGTTTAAGTGAACTACGAGCCCCATTGTTAATCCTTTAAAGGAAATTATTTGTAAATTTCGACAAGTAGAACAATGAATGGAACAGGTAGACTGTTGAAATCATTGTATATATTGCTTCTATATAGTCGAAGAAACATATATGCAAAGCATCCAAACAGTACAATTCGCCAATTTTTTGTTCTTCTAGTTTAAGTGAACTACGATCCCCATTGTTAATCCCTTAACGGAAATTATTTGTAACTTTCGACAAGTAGAACAATGAATGGAACAGGTAGACGGTTGAAACCATTGTATATATTGCTTCTATATAGTCTAAGAAACATATATGCAAAGCATCCAAATAGTACAATTCGACAATTTTTTGTTCTTCAAGTTTAAGTGTACAATGAGCCCCAATGGTTAATCCTTTATCGGAAATTATTTGTAATTTTCGACAAGTAGAACAATGAATGGAACAGGTACACGGTTGATATCTTTGTATATATTGCTTCTATATAATCTAAGAAACATATATGCAAAGCATCCAAACAGTACAATTCGCCAATTATTTCATCTTCATGTTTAAGTGAACTACGAGCCCCATTGTTAATACTTTAACGGAAATTATTTGTAACTTGCGACAAGTAGAACAATGAGTGGAACAGGTAGACGGTTGAAATCAATGTATATATTGCTTCTATATAGTCTAAGAAACATATATGCAAAGCATCCAAACAGTACCATTCGCCAATTTTTTGTTCTTCAAGTATAAGTGAACAATGAGCCTCAATGGTTAATCCTTTATCGGAAATTATTTGTAATTTTCGACAAGTAGAACAATGAATGGAACAGGTAGACGGTTGAAATGTTTGTATATACTGCTTCTATATAGTCTAAGAAACATATATGCAAAGCGTCCAAACAGTACAATTCGCCAATTTTTTGCTCTTCAAGTTTAAGTGAACTACGAGCCCCATTGTTAATCCTTTATCGCAAATTATTTGTAATTTTCGGCAAGTAGAACAATGAATGGAACAGGTAGACGGTTGAAATCTTTGTATATATTGCTTCTATATAATCTAAGAAACATATATGCAAAGCATCTAAACAGTAACAATCGCCAATTTTTTGATCTTCAAGTTTAAGTGAACAGCGAGCCCCATTGATAATCATGAAATGGAAATTATTTGTAACTTTCTACAAGTAGAACAATGAATAGTACAGGTAGACGGGTGAAATCTTTCTATATATTGCTTCTAAATAGTCTAAGAAACATATATGAAAAGCATCCAAACAGTACAATTCGCCAATTTTTTGTTCTTCAAGTTTAAGTGAACTACGAGCCCCATTGTTAAGCCTTTAACGGAAATTAATTGTAACTTTCTACAAGTAGAACAATGATTGTAACACGTAGACGGTTGAAATCATTGTATATATTGCTTCTATATAATCTAAGAAACATATATTCAAAGCATCCAATCAGTACAATTCGCCAATTTTTTGTTCTTCAAGTTTAAGTGAACTACGAGCCCCATTGTTAATCCTTTAAAGGAAATTATTTGTAAATTTCGACAAGTAGAACAATGAATGGATCAGATAGACGGTTGAAATCATTGTATATATTGCTTCTATATAGTCTAAGAAACATATATGCAAAGCATCCAAACAGTACAATTCGCCAATTTTTTGTTCTTCAAGTTTAAGTGAACTACGAGCCCCATTGTTAATCCTTTAAAGGAAATTATTTGTAAATTTCGACAAGTAGAACAATGAATGGATCAGATAGACGGTTGAAAACATTGTATATATTGCTTCTATATAGTCTAAGAAACATATATGCAAAGCATCCAAACAGTACCATTCGCCAATTTTTTGTTCTTCAAGTTTAAGTGAACAACGAGCCCCATTGATAATCATGAAACGGAAATTATTTGTAACTTTCTACAAGTAGAACAATGAATAGAACAGGTAGACGGTTGAAATCTTTGTATATGTTGCTTCTAAATAGTCTAAGAAACATATATGCAAAGCATCTAAACAGTACAATTCGCCAATTATTTGATATTCAAGTTTAAGTGAACTGCGAGCCCCATTGTTAATCCTTTAAAGGAAATTATTTGTAAATTTCGACAAGTAGAACAATGAATGGAACAGGTAGACTGTTGAAATCTTTGTATATATTGCTTCTATATAGTCTAAGAAACATATATGCAAAGCATCCAAACAGTACAATTCGCCAATTTTTTGTTCTTCAAGTTTAAGTGAACAATGACACCCAATGGTTAATCCGTTATCGGAAATTATTTGTAACTTTCGATAAGTAGAACAATGAATGGAACAGGAGGACTGTTGAAATCTTTGTATATATTGCTTCTATATAGTCTAAGAAACATATATGCAAAGCATCCAAACAGTACCATTCGCCAATTTTTTGTTCTTCAAGTTTAAGTGAACTACGAGCCCCATTGTTAATCCTTTAAAGGAAATTATTTGTAAATTTCGACAAGTAGAACAATGAATGGAACAGGTAGACTGTTGAAATCATTGTATATATTGCTTCTATATAGTCGAAGAAACATATATGCAAAGCATCCAAACAGTACAATTCGCCAATTTTTTGTTCTTCTAGTTTAAGTGAACTACGATCCCCATTGGTAATCCCTTAACGGAAATTATTTGTAACTTTCGACAAGTAGAACAATGAATGGAATAGGTAGACGGTTGAAACCATTGTATATATTGCTTCTATATAGTCTAAGAAACATATATGCAAAGCATCCAAATAGTACAATTCGACAATTTTTTGTTCTTCAAGTTTAAGTGAACAATGAGCCCCAATGGTTAATCCTTTATCGGAAATTATTTGTAATTTTCGACAAGTAGAACAATGAATGGAACAGGTACACGGTTGATATCTTTGTATATATTGCTTCTATATAATCTAAGAAACATATATGCAAAGCATCCAAACAGTACAATTCGCCAATTATTTCATCTTCATGTTTAAGTGAACTACGAGCCCCATTGTTAATACTTTAACGGAAATTATTTGTAACTTGCGACAAGTAGAACAATGAGTGGAACAGGTAGACGGTTGAAATCAATGTATATATTGCTTCTATATAGTCTAAGAAACATATATGCAAAGCATCCAAACAGTACCATTCGCCAATTTTTTGTTCTTCAAGTATAAGTGAACAATGAGCCTCAATGGTTAATCCTTTATCGGAAATTATTTGTAATTTTCGACAAGTAGAACAATGAATGGAACAGATAGACGGTTGAAATGTTTGTATATACTGCTTCTATATAGTCTAAGAAACATATATGCAAAGCGTCCAAACAGTACAATTCGCCAATTTTTTGCTCTTCAAGTTTAAGTGAACTACGAGCCCCATTGTTAATCCTTTATCGCAAATTATTTGTAATTTTCGGCAAGTAGAACAATGAATGGAACAGGTAGACGGTTGAAATCTTTGTATATATTGCTTCTATATAATCTAAGAAACATATATGCAAAGCATCTAAACAGTAACAATCGCCAATTTTTTGATCTTCAAGTTTAAGTGAACAGCGAGCCCCATTGATAATCATGAAATGGAAATTATTTGTAACTTTCTACAAGTAGAACAATGAATAGTACAGGTAGACGGGTGAAATCTTTCTATATATTGCTTCTAAATAGTCTAAGAAACATATATGAAAAGCATCCAAACAGTACAATTCGCCAATTTTTTGTTCTTCAAGTTTAAGTGAACTACGAGCCCCATTGTTAATCCTTTAACGGAAATTAATTGTAACTTTCTACAAGTAGAACAATGATTGTAACACGTAGACGGTTGAAATCATTGTATATATTGCTTCTATATAATCTAAGAAACATATATTCAAAGCATCCAAACAGTACAATTCGCCAATTTTTTGTTCTTCAAGTTTAAGTGAACTACGAGCCCCATTGTTAATCCTTTATCGGAAATTATTTGTAACTTTCGACAAGTAGAACATTGAATGGAACAGGTAGACGGTTGAAATCAATTTATATATTGCTTCTATATAGTCTAAGAAACATATATGCAAAGCATCTAAACAGTAACAATCGCCAATTTTTTGATCTTCAAGTTTAAGTGAACAGCGAGCCCCATTGATAATCATGAAATGGAAATTATTTGTAACTTTCTACAAGTAGAACAATGAATAGTACAGGTAGACGGGTGAAATCTTTCTATATATTGCTTCTATATAGTTTAAGAAACATATATGCAAAGCATCCAAACAGTACAATTCGCCAATTTTTTGTTCTTCAAGTTTAAGTGAACAATGAGCCCCAATGGTTAATCCTTTATCGGAAATTATTTGTAACTTTCGACAAGTAGAGCAATGAATGGAACAGGTAGACGGTTGAAATCATTGTATATATTGCTTCTATATAGTCTAAGAAACATATCTGCATATCATCCAAACAGTACAATTCGCCAATTATTTGATCTTCAAGTTTAAGTGAACAGCGAGCCCCATTGATAATCATGAAATGGAAATTATTTGTAACTTTCTACAAGTAGAACAATGAATAGTACAGGTAGACGGGTGAAATCTTTGTATATGTTGCTTCTATATAGTCTAAGAAACCTATATGCAAAGCATCTAAACAGTAACAATCGCCAATTTTTTGATCTTCAAGTTTAAGTGAACAGCGAGCCCCATTGATAATCATGAAATGGAAATTATTTGTAACTTTCTACAAGTAGAACAATGAATAGTACAGGTAGACGGGTGAAATCTTTCAATATATTGCTTCTAAATAGTCTAAGATACATATATGCAAAGCATCCAAACAGTACAATTCGCCAATTTTTTGTTCTTCAAATTTGAGTGAACTACGAGCCCCATTGTTAATCCTTTAAAGGAAATTATTTCTAAATTTCGACAAGTAGAACAATGAATGGATCAGGTAGACGGTTGAAATCATTGTATATATTGCTTCTATATAGTCTAAGAAACATATATGCAAAGCATCCAAACAGTACCATTCGCCAATTTTTTGTTCTTCAAGTTTAAGTGAATTGCGAGCCGCATTGTTAATCCTTTAAAGGTAATTTTTTGTAAATTTCGACAAGTAGAACAATGATTGGAACACTTAGACGGTTGAAATTTTTGTATATATTGCTTCTATATAGCCTAAGAAACATATATGCAAAGCATCCAAACAGTACAATTCGCCAATTTTTTGTTCTTCAAGTTTAAGTGAACAATGAGCCCCAATGGTTAATCCTTTAAAGGAAATTATTTGAAAATTTCGACAAGTAGAACAATGAATGGAACAGGTAGACGGTTGAAATCATTGTATATATTGCTTCTATATAGCCTAAGAAACATATATGCAAAGCATCCAAACAGTACCATTCGCCAATTTTTTGTTCTTCAAGTTTAAGTGATCTACGAGCCCCATTGTTAATCCTTTAACGGAAATTAATTGTAACTTTCTACAAGTAGAACAATGATTGTAACACGTAGACGGTTGAAATCATTGTATATATTGCTTCTATATAATCTAAGAAACATATATTCAAAGCATCCAAACAGTACAATTCGCCAATTTTTTGTTCTTCAAGTTTAAGTGAACTACGAGCCCCATTGTTAATCCTTTATCGGAAATTATTTGTAACTTTCGACAAGTAGAACATTGAATGGAACAGGTAGACGGTTGAAATCAATTTATATATTGCTTCTATATAGTCTAAGAAACATATATGCAAAGCATCTAAACAGTAACAATCGCCAATTTTTTGATCTTCAAGTTTAAGTGAACAGCGAGCCCCATTGATAATCATGAAATGGAAATTATTTGTAACTTTCTACAAGTAGAACAATGAATAGTACAGGTAGACGGGTGAAATCTTTCTATATATTGCTTCTATATAGTTTAAGAAACATATATGCAAAGCATCCAAACAGTACAATTCGCCAATTTTTTGTTCTTCAAGTTTAAGTGAACAATGAGCCCCAATGGTTAATCCTTTATCGGAAATTATTTGTAACTTTCGACAAGTAGAGCAATGAATGGAACAGGTAGACGGTTGAAATCATTGTATATATTGCTTCTATATAGTCTAAGAAACATATCTGCATATCATCCAAACAGTACAATTCGCCAATTATTTGATCTTCAAGTTTAAGTGAACAGCGAGCCCCATTGATAATCATGAAATGGAAATTATTTGTAACTTTCTACAAGTAGAACAATGAATAGTACAGGTAGACGGGTGAAATCTTTGTATATGTTGCTTCTATATAGTCTAAGAAACCTATATGCAAAGCATCTAAACAGTAACAATCGCCAATTTTTTGATCTTCAAGTTTAAGTGAACAGCGAGCCCCATTGATAATCATGAAATGGAAATTATTTGTAACTTTCTACAAGTAGAACAATGAATAGTACAGGTAGACGGGTGACATCTTTCAATATATTGCTTCTAAATAGTCTAAGATACATATATGCAAAGCATCCAAACAGTACAATTCGCCAATTTTTTGTTCTTCAAGTTTGAGTGAACTACGAGCCCCATTGTTAATCCTTTAAAGGAAATTATTTCTAAATTTCGACAAGTAGAACAATGAATGGATCAGGTAGACGGTTGAAATCATTGTATATATTGCTTCTATATAGTCTAAGAAACATATATGCAAAGCATCCAAACAGTACCATTCGCCAATTTTTTGTTCTTCAAGTTTAAGTGAATTGCGAGCCGCATTGTTAATCCTTTAAAGGTAATTTTTTGTAAATTTCGACAAGTAGAACAATGATTGGAACACTTAGACGGTTGAAATTTTTGTATATATTGCTTCTATATAGCCTAAGAAACATATATGCAAAGCATCCAAACAGTACAATTCGCCAATTTTTTGTTCTTCAAGTTTAAGTGAACAATGAGCCCCAATGGTTAATCCTTTAACGGAAATTAATTGTAACTTTCTACAAGTAGAACAATGATTGGAACACGTAGACGGTTGAAATCTTTGTATATATTGCTTCCATATAGTCTAAGAAACATATATGCAAAGCATCCAAACAGTACCATTCGCCAATTTTTTGTTCTTCAAGTTTAAGTGAACAACGAGCCCCATGGATAATCATGAAACGGAAATTATTTGTAACTTTCGACATGTAGAACAATGAATGGAACAGGTAGACGGTTGAAATCATTATATATATTGCTTCTATATAGTCTAAGAAACATATATGCATAGCATCCACACAGTACAATTCGCCAATTAATTGTTCTTCAAGTTTAAGTGAACAACGAGCCCCATTGTTAATCCTTTAAAGGAAATTATTTGTAACTTTCGACAAGTAGAACAATGAATGGAACAGGTAGACTGTTGAAATCTTTGTATATATTGCTTCTATATAGTCTAAGAAACATATATGCAAAGCATCCAAACAGTACCATTCGCCAATTTTTTGTTCTTCAAGTTTAAGTGAACTACGAGCCCCATTGTTAATCCTTTAAAGGAAATTATTTGTAAATTTCGACAAGTAGAACAATGAATGGAACAGGTAGACTGTTGAAATCATTGTATATATTGCTTCTATATAGTCGAAGAAACATATATGCAAAGCATCCAAACAGTACAATTCGCCAATTTTTTGTTCTTCTAGT
This sequence comes from Cerceris ruficornis, assembly GCA_963989415.1. NCBI lineage: Eukaryota > Metazoa > Arthropoda > Insecta > Hymenoptera > Crabronidae > Cerceris > Cerceris ruficornis. The sequence continues at coordinate 80,600 of CAXDIW010000449.1, forward strand.
TTAAGTGGACTACGATCCCCATTGTTAATCCCTTAACGGAAATTATTTGTAACTGTCGACAAGTAGAACAATGAATGGAACAGGTAGACGGTTGAAACCATTGTATATATTGCTTCTATATAGTCTAAGAAACATATATGCAAAGCATCCAAATAGTACAATTCGACAATTTTTTGTTCTTCAAGTTTAAGTGAACAATGAGCCCCAATGGTTAATCCTTTATCGGAAATTATTTGTAATTTTCGACAAGTAGAACAATGAATGGAACAGGTAGACGGTTGAAATGTTTGGATATACTGCTTCTATATAGTCTAAGAAACATATATGCAAAGCGTCCAAACAGTACAATTCTCCAATTTTTTGCTCTTCAAGTTTAAGTGAACTACGAGCCCCATTGTTAATCCTTTATCGCAAATTATTTGTAATTTTCGGCAAGTAGAACAATGAATGGAACAGGTAGACGGTTGAAATCTTTGTATATATTGCTTCTATATAATCTAAGAAACATATATGCAAAGCATCTAAACAGTAACAATCGCCAATTTTTTGATCTTCAAGTTTAAGTGAACAGCGAGCCCCATTGATAATCATGAAATGGAAATTATTTGTAACTTTCTACAAGTAGAACAATGAATAGTACAGGTAGACGGGTGAAATCTTTCTATATATTGCTTCTAAATAGTCTAAGAAACATATATGAAAAGCATCCAAACAGTACAATTCGCCAATTTTTTGTTCTTCAAGTTTAAGTGAACTACGAGCCCCATTGTTAATCCTTTAACGGAAATTAATTGTAACTTTCTACAAGTAGAACAATGATTGTAACACGTAGACGGTTGAAATCATTGTATATATTGCTTCTATATAATCTAAGAAACATATATTCAAAGCATCCAATCAGTACAATTCGCCAATTTTTTGTTCTTCAAGTTTAAGTGAACTACGAGCCCCATTGTTAATCCTTTAAAGGAAATTATTTGTAAATTTCGACAAGTAGAACAATGAATGGATCAGATAGACGGTTGAAATCATTGTATATATTGCTTCTATATAGTCAAAGAAACATATCTGCAAATCATCCAAACAGTACAATTCGCCAATTATTTGATCTTTAAGTTTACGTGAACTATGAGCCCCATTGTTAATACTTTAACGGAAATTAATTGTAACTTTCTACAAGTAGAACAATGATTGGAACACGTAGACGGTTGAAATCTTTGTATATATTGCTTCCATATAGTTTAAGAAACATATATGCAAAGCATCCAAACAGTACAATTCGCCAATTTTTTGTTCTTCAAGTTTAAGTAAACTACGATCCCCATTGTTAATCCCTTAACGGAAATTATTTGTAACTTTCGACAAGTAGAACAATGAATGGAACAGGTAGACGGTTGAAATCAATGTATATATTGCTTCTATATAGTCTAAGAAACATATATGCAAAGCATCCAAACAGTACCATTCGCCAATTTTTTGTTCTTCAAGTTTAAGTGAACTACGAGCCCCATTGTTAATCCTTTAAAGGAAATTATTTGTAAATTTCGGCAAGTAGAACAATGAATGTAACACGTAGACGGTTGACATCTTTGTATATATTGCATCCATATAGTCTAAGAAACATGTACGCAAAGCATCCAAACAGTACCATTCGCCAATTTTTTGTTCTTCAAGTTTAAGTGAACTACGAGCCCCATTGTTAATCCTTTAAAGGAAATTATTTGTAAATTTCGACAAGTAGAACAACGAATGGAACAGGTAGACTGTTGAAATCATTGTATATCTTGCTTCTAAATAGTCTAAGAAACATATATGCAAAGCATCCAAACAGTACAATTCGCCAATTTTTTGTTCTTCAAGTTTAAGTGAACTACGAGCCCCATTGTTAATCCTTTAACGGAAATTAATTGTAACTTTCTACAAGTAGAACAATGATTGGAACACGTAGACGGTTGAAATCTTTGTATATATTGCTTCCATATAGTCTAACAAACATATATGCAAAGCATCCAAACAGTACCATTCGCCAATTTTTTGTTCTTCAAGTTTAAGTGAACAACGAGCCCCATGGATAATCATGAAACGGAAATTATTTGTAACTTTCGACATGTAGAACAATGAATGGAACAGGTAGACGGTTGAAATCATTATATATATTGCTTCTATATAGTCTAAGAAACATATATGCATAGCATCCACACAGTACAATTCGCCAATTAATTGTTCTTCAAGTTTAAGTGAACAACGAGCCCCATTGTTAATCCTTTAAAGGAAATTATTTGTAACTTTCGACAAGTAGAACAATGAATGGAACAGGTAGACTGTTGAAATCTTTGTATATATTGCTTCTATATAGTCTAAGAAACATATATGCAAAGCATCCAAACAGTACCATTCGCCAATTTTTTGTTCTTCAAGTTTAAGTGAACTACGAGCCCCATTGTTAATCCTTTAAAGGAAATTATTTGTAAATTTCGACAAGTAGAACAATGAATGGAACAGGTAGACTGTTGAAATCATTGTATATATTGCTTCTATATAGTCGAAGAAACATATATGCAAAGCATCCAAACAGTACAATTCGCCAATTTTTTGTTCTTCTAGTTTAAGTGGACTACGATCCCCATTGTTAATCCCTTAACGGAAATTATTTGTAACTGTCGACAAGTAGAACAATGAATGGAACAGGTAGACGGTTGAAACCATTGTATATATTGCTTCTATATAGTCTAAGAAACATATATGCAAAGCATCCAAATAGTACAATTCGACAATTTTTTGTTCTTCAAGTTTAAGTGAACAATGAGCCCCAATGGTTAATCCTTTATCGGAAATTATTTGTAATTTTCGACAAGTAGAACAATGAATGGAACAGGTAGACGGTTGAAATGTTTGGATATACTGCTTCTATATAGTCTAAGAAACATATATGCAAAGCGTCCAAACAGTACAATTCTCCAATTTTTTGCTCTTCAAGTTTAAGTGAACTACGAGCCCCATTGTTAATCCTTTATCGCAAATTATTTGTAATTTTCGGCAAGTAGAACAATGAATGGAACAGGTAGACGGTTGAAATCTTTGTATATATTGCTTCTATATAATCTAAGAAACATATATGCAAAGCATCTAAACAGTAACAATCGCCAATTTTTTGATCTTCAAGTTTAAGTGAACAGCGAGCCCCATTGATAATCATGAAATGGAAATTATTTGTAACTTTCTACAAGTAGAACAATGAATAGTACAGGTAGACGGGTGAAATCTTTCTATATATTGCTTCTAAATAGTCTAAGAAACATATATGAAAAGCATCCAAACAGTACAATTCGCCAATTTTTTGTTCTTCAAGTTTAAGTGAACTACGAGCCCCATTGTTAATCCTTTAACGGAAATTAATTGTAACTTTCTACAAGTAGAACAATGATTGTAACACGTAGACGGTTGAAATCATTGTATATATTGCTTCTATATAATCTAAGAAACATATATTCAAAGCATCCAATCAGTACAATTCGCCAATTTTTTGTTCTTCAAGTTTAAGTGAACTACGAGCCCCATTGTTAATCCTTTAAAGGAAATTATTTGTAAATTTCGACAAGTAGAACAATGAATGGATCAGATAGACGGTTGAAATCATTGTATATATTGCTTCTATATAGTCAAAGAAACATATCTGCAAATCATCCAAACAGTACAATTCGCCAATTATTTGATCTTTAAGTTTACGTGAACTATGAGCCCCATTGTTAATACTTTAACGGAAATTAATTGTAACTTTCTACAAGTAGAACAATGATTGGAACACGTAGACGGTTGAAATCTTTGTATATATTGCTTCCATATAGTTTAAGAAACATATATGCAAAGCATCCAAACAGTACAATTCGCCAATTTTTTGTTCTTCAAGTTTAAGTAAACTACGATCCCCATTGTTAATCCCTTAACGGAAATTATTTGTAACTTTCGACAAGTAGAACAATGAATGGAACAGGTAGACGGTTGAAATCAATGTATATATTGCTTCTATATAGTCTAAGAAACATATATGCAAAGCATCCAAACAGTACCATTCGCCAATTTTTTGTTCTTCAAGTTTAAGTGAACTACGAGCCCCATTGTTAATCCTTTAACGGAAATTATTTGTAACTTTCGACAAGTAGAACAATGAATGGAACAGGTAGACGGTTGAAATCAATGTATATATTGCTTCTATATAGTCTAAGAAACATATATGCAAAGCATCCAAACAGTACCATTCGCCAATTTTTTGTTCTTCAAGTTTAAGTGAACTACGAGCCCCATTGTTAATCCTTTAAAGGAAATTATTTGTAAATTTCGGCAAGTAGAACAATGAATGTAACACGTAGACGGTTGACATCTTTGTATATATTGCATCCATATAGTCTAAGAAACATGTACGCAAAGCATCCAAACAGTACCATTCGCCAATTTTTTGTTCTTCAAGTTTAAGTGAACTACGAGCCCCATTGTTAATCCTTTAAAGGAAATTATTTGTAAATTTCGACAAGTAGAACAACGAATGGAACAGGTAGACTGTTGAAATCATTGTATATCTTGCTTCTAAATAGTCTAAGAAACATATATGCAAAGCATCCAAACAGTACAATTCGCCAATTTTTTGTTCTTCAAGTTTAAGTGAACTACGAGCCCCATTGTTAATCCTTTAACGGAAATTAATTGTAACTTTCTACAAGTAGAACAATGATTGGAACACGTAGACGGTTGAAATCTTTGTATATATTGCTTCCATATAGTCTAACAAACATATATGCAAAGCATCCAAACAGTACCATTCGCCAATTTTTTGTTCTTCAAGTTTAAGTGAACAACGAGCCCCATGGATAATCATGAAACGGAAATTATTTGTAACTTTCGACATGTAGAACAATGAATGGAACAGGTAGACGGTTGAAATCATTATATATATTGCTTCTATATAGTCTAAGAAACATATATGCATAGCATCCACACAGTACAATTCGCCAATTAATTGTTCTTCAAGTTTAAGTGAACAACGAGCCCCATTGTTAATCCTTTAAAGGAAATTATTTGTAACTTTCGACAAGTAGAACAATGAATGGAACAGGTAGACTGTTGAAATCTTTGTATATATTGCTTCTATATAGTCTAAGAAACATATATGCAAAGCATCCAAACAGTACCATTCGCCAATTTTTTGTTCTTCAAGTTTAAGTGAACTACGAGCCCCATTGTTAATCCTTTAAAGGAAATTATTTGTAAATTTCGACAAGTAGAACAATGAATGGAACAGGTAGACTGTTGAAATCATTGTATATATTGCTTCTATATAGTCGAAGAAACATATATGCAAAGCATCCAAACAGTACAATTCGCCAATTTTTTGTTCTTCTAGTTTAAGTGGACTACGATCCCCATTGTTAATCCCTTAACGGAAATTATTTGTAACTTTCGACAAGTAAAACAATGAATGGAACAGGTAGACGGTTGAAACCATTGTATATATTGCTTCTATATAGTCTAAGAAACATATATGCAAAGCATCCAAATAGTACAATTCGACAATTTTTTGTTCTTCAAGTTTAAGTGAACAATGAGCCCCAATGGTTAATCCTTTATCGGAAATTATTTGTAATTTTCGACAAGTAGAACAATGAATGGAACAGGTAGACGGTTGAAATGTTTGTATATACTGCTTCTATATAGTCTAAGAAACATATATGCAAAGCGTCCAAACAGTACAATTCGCCAATTTTTTGCTCTTCAAGTTTAAGTGAACTACGAGCCCCATTGTTAATCCTTTATCGCAAATTATTTGTAATTTTCGGCAAGTAGAACAATGAATGGAACAGGTAGACGGTTGAAATCTTTGTATACATTGCTTCTATATAATCTAAGAAACATATATGCAAAGCATCTAAACAGTAACAATCGCCAATTTTTTGATCTTCAAGTTTAAGTGAACAGCGAGCCCCATTGATAATCATGAAATGGAAATTAATTGTAACTTTCTACAAGTAGAACAATGATTGTAACACGTAGACGGTTGAAATCATTGTATATATTGCTTCTATATAATCTAAGAAACATATATTCAAAGCATCCAATCAGTACAATTCGCCAATTTTTTGTTCTTCAAGTTTAAGTGAACTACGAGCCCCATTGTTAATCCTTTAAAGGAAATTATTTGTAAATTTCGACAAGTAGAACAATGAATGGATCAGATAGACGGTTGAAATCATTGTATATATTGCTTCTATATAGTCTAAGAAACATATATGCAAAGCATCCAAACAGTACCATTCGCCAATTTTTTGTTCTTCAAGTTTAAGTGAACTACGAGCCCCATTGTTAATCCTTTAAAGGAAATTATTTGTAAATTTCGACAAGTAGAACAATGAATGGAACAGGTAGACTGTTGAAATCATTGTATATATTGCTTCTATATAGTCGAAGAAACATATATGCAAAGCATCCAAACAGTACAATTCGCCAATTTTTTGTTCTTCTAGTTTAAGTGAACTACGATCCCCATTGTTAATCCCTTAACGGAAATTATTTGTAACTTTCGACAAGTAGAACAATGAATGGAACAGGTAGACGGTTGAAACCATTGTATATATTGCTTCTATATAGTCTAAGAAACATATATGCAAAGCATCCAAATAGTACAATTCGACAATTTTTTGTTCTTCAAGTTTAAGTGTACAATGAGCCCCAATGGTTAATCCTTTATCGGAAATTATTTGTAATTTTCGACAAGTAGAACAATGAATGGAACAGGTACACGGTTGATATCTTTGTATATATTGCTTCTATATAATCTAAGAAACATATATGCAAAGCATCCAAACAGTACAATTCGCCAATTATTTCATCTTCATGTTTAAGTGAACTACGAGCCCCATTGTTAATACTTTAACGGAAATTATTTGTAACTTGCGACAAGTAGAACAATGAGTGGAACAGGTAGACGGTTGAAATCAATGTATATATTGCTTCTATATAGTCTAAGAAACATATATGCAAAGCATCCAAACAGTACCATTCGCCAATTTTTTGTTCTTCAAGTATAAGTGAACAATGAGCCTCAATGGTTAATCCTTTATCGGAAATTATTTGTAATTTTCGACAAGTAGAACAATGAATGGAACAGGTAGACGGTTGAAATGTTTGTATATACTGCTTCTATATAGTCTAAGAAACATATATGCAAAGCGTCCAAACAGTACAATTCGCCAATTTTTTGCTCTTCAAGTTTAAGTGAACTACGAGCCCCATTGTTAATCCTTTATCGCAAATTATTTGTAATTTTCGGCAAGTAGAACAATGAATGGAACAGGTAGACGGTTGAAATCTTTGTATATATTGCTTCTATATAATCTAAGAAACATATATGCAAAGCATCTAAACAGTAACAATCGCCAATTTTTTGATCTTCAAGTTTAAGTGAACAGCGAGCCCCATTGATAATCATGAAATGGAAATTATTTGTAACTTTCTACAAGTAGAACAATGAATAGTACAGGTAGACGGGTGAAATCTTTCTATATATTGCTTCTAAATAGTCTAAGAAACATATATGAAAAGCATCCAAACAGTACAATTCGCCAATTTTTTGTTCTTCAAGTTTAAGTGAACTACGAGCCCCATTGTTAAGCCTTTAACGGAAATTAATTGTAACTTTCTACAAGTAGAACAATGATTGTAACACGTAGACGGTTGAAATCATTGTATATATTGCTTCTATATAATCTAAGAAACATATATTCAAAGCATCCAATCAGTACAATTCGCCAATTTTTTGTTCTTCAAGTTTAAGTGAACTACGAGCCCCATTGTTAATCCTTTAAAGGAAATTATTTGTAAATTTCGACAAGTAGAACAATGAATGGATCAGATAGACGGTTGAAATCATTGTATATATTGCTTCTATATAGTCTAAGAAACATATATGCAAAGCATCCAAACAGTACAATTCGCCAATTTTTTGTTCTTCAAGTTTAAGTGAACTACGAGCCCCATTGTTAATCCTTTAAAGGAAATTATTTGTAAATTTCGACAAGTAGAACAATGAATGGATCAGATAGACGGTTGAAAACATTGTATATATTGCTTCTATATAGTCTAAGAAACATATATGCAAAGCATCCAAACAGTACCATTCGCCAATTTTTTGTTCTTCAAGTTTAAGTGAACAACGAGCCCCATTGATAATCATGAAACGGAAATTATTTGTAACTTTCTACAAGTAGAACAATGAATAGAACAGGTAGACGGTTGAAATCTTTGTATATGTTGCTTCTAAATAGTCTAAGAAACATATATGCAAAGCATCTAAACAGTACAATTCGCCAATTATTTGATATTCAAGTTTAAGTGAACTGCGAGCCCCATTGTTAATCCTTTAAAGGAAATTATTTGTAAATTTCGACAAGTAGAACAATGAATAGAACAGGTAGACTGTTGAAATCTTTGTATATATTGCTTCTATATAGTCTAAGAAACATATATGCAAAGCATCCAAACAGTACAATTCGCCAATTTTTTGTTCTTCAAGTTTAAGTGAACAATGACACCCAATGGTTAATCCGTTATCGGAAATTATTTGTAACTTTCGATAAGTAGAACAATGAATGGAACAGGAGGACTGTTGAAATCTTTGTATATATTGCTTCTATATAGTCTAAGAAACATATATGCAAAGCATCCAAACAGTACCATTCGCCAATTTTTTGTTCTTCAAGTTTAAGTGAACTACGAGCCCCATTGTTAATCCTTTAAAGGAAATTATTTGTAAATTTCGACAAGTAGAACAATGAATGGAACAGGTAGACTGTTGAAATCATTGTATATATTGCTTCTATATAGTCGAAGAAACATATATGCAAAGCATCCAAACAGTACAATTCGCCAATTTTTTGTTCTTCTAGTTTAAGTGAACTACGATCCCCATTGGTAATCCCTTAACGGAAATTATTTGTAACTTTCGACAAGTAGAACAATGAATGGAATAGGTAGACGGTTGAAACCATTGTATATATTGCTTCTATATAGTCTAAGAAACATATATGCAAAGCATCCAAATAGTACAATTCGACAATTTTTTGTTCTTCAAGTTTAAGTGAACAATGAGCCCCAATGGTTAATCCTTTATCGGAAATTATTTGTAATTTTCGACAAGTAGAACAATGAATGGAACAGGTACACGGTTGATATCTTTGTATATATTGCTTCTATATAATCTAAGAAACATATATGCAAAGCATCCAAACAGTACAATTCGCCAATTATTTCATCTTCATGTTTAAGTGAACTACGAGCCCCATTGTTAATACTTTAACGGAAATTATTTGTAACTTGCGACAAGTAGAACAATGAGTGGAACAGGTAGACGGTTGAAATCAATGTATATATTGCTTCTATATAGTCTAAGAAACATATATGCAAAGCATCCAAACAGTACCATTCGCCAATTTTTTGTTCTTCAAGTATAAGTGAACAATGAGCCTCAATGGTTAATCCTTTATCGGAAATTATTTGTAATTTTCGACAAGTAGAACAATGAATGGAACAGATAGACGGTTGAAATGTTTGTATATACTGCTTCTATATAGTCTAAGAAACATATATGCAAAGCGTCCAAACAGTACAATTCGCCAATTTTTTGCTCTTCAAGTTTAAGTGAACTACGAGCCCCATTGTTAATCCTTTATCGCAAATTATTTGTAATTTTCGGCAAGTAGAACAATGAATGGAACAGGTAGACGGTTGAAATCTTTGTATATATTGCTTCTATATAATCTAAGAAACATATATGCAAAGCATCTAAACAGTAACAATCGCCAATTTTTTGATCTTCAAGTTTAAGTGAACAGCGAGCCCCATTGATAATCATGAAATGGAAATTATTTGTAACTTTCTACAAGTAGAACAATGAATAGTACAGGTAGACGGGTGAAATCTTTCTATATATTGCTTCTAAATAGTCTAAGAAACATATATGAAAAGCATCCAAACAGTACAATTCGCCAATTTTTTGTTCTTCAAGTTTAAGTGAACTACGAGCCCCATTGTTAATCCTTTAACGGAAATTAATTGTAACTTTCTACAAGTAGAACAATGATTGTAACACGTAGACGGTTGAAATCATTGTATATATTGCTTCTATATAATCTAAGAAACATATATTCAAAGCATCCAAACAGTACAATTCGCCAATTTTTTGTTCTTCAAGTTTAAGTGAACTACGAGCCCCATTGTTAATCCTTTATCGGAAATTATTTGTAACTTTCGACAAGTAGAACATTGAATGGAACAGGTAGACGGTTGAAATCAATTTATATATTGCTTCTATATAGTCTAAGAAACATATATGCAAAGCATCTAAACAGTAACAATCGCCAATTTTTTGATCTTCAAGTTTAAGTGAACAGCGAGCCCCATTGATAATCATGAAATGGAAATTATTTGTAACTTTCTACAAGTAGAACAATGAATAGTACAGGTAGACGGGTGAAATCTTTCTATATATTGCTTCTATATAGTTTAAGAAACATATATGCAAAGCATCCAAACAGTACAATTCGCCAATTTTTTGTTCTTCAAGTTTAAGTGAACAATGAGCCCCAATGGTTAATCCTTTATCGGAAATTATTTGTAACTTTCGACAAGTAGAGCAATGAATGGAACAGGTAGACGGTTGAAATCATTGTATATATTGCTTCTATATAGTCTAAGAAACATATCTGCATATCATCCAAACAGTACAATTCGCCAATTATTTGATCTTCAAGTTTAAGTGAACAGCGAGCCCCATTGATAATCATGAAATGGAAATTATTTGTAACTTTCTACAAGTAGAACAATGAATAGTACAGGTAGACGGGTGAAATCTTTGTATATGTTGCTTCTATATAGTCTAAGAAACCTATATGCAAAGCATCTAAACAGTAACAATCGCCAATTTTTTGATCTTCAAGTTTAAGTGAACAGCGAGCCCCATTGATAATCATGAAATGGAAATTATTTGTAACTTTCTACAAGTAGAACAATGAATAGTACAGGTAGACGGGTGAAATCTTTCAATATATTGCTTCTAAATAGTCTAAGATACATATATGCAAAGCATCCAAACAGTACAATTCGCCAATTTTTTGTTCTTCAAGTTTGAGTGAACTACGAGCCCCATTGTTAATCCTTTAAAGGAAATTATTTCTAAATTTCGACAAGTAGAACAATGAATGGATCAGGTAGACGGTTGAAATCATTGTATATATTGCTTCTATATAGTCTAAGAAACATATATGCAAAGCATCCAAACAGTACCATTCGCCAATTTTTTGTTCTTCAAGTTTAAGTGAATTGCGAGCCGCATTGTTAATCCTTTAAAGGTAATTTTTTGTAAATTTCGACAAGTAGAACAATGATTGGAACACTTAGACGGTTGAAATTTTTGTATATATTGCTTCTATATAGCCTAAGAAACATATATGCAAAGCATCCAAACAGTACAATTCGCCAATTTTTTGTTCTTCAAGTTTAAGTGAACAATGAGCCCCAATGGTTAATCCTTTAAAGGAAATTATTTGAAAATTTCGACAAGTAGAACAATGAATGGAACAGGTAGACGGTTGAAATCATTGTATATATTGCTTCTATATAGCCTAAGAAACATATATGCAAAGCATCCAAACAGTACAATTCGCCAATTTTTTGTTCTTCAAGTTTAAGTGAACAATGAGCCCCAATGGTTAATCCTTTAAAGGAAATTATTTGTAAATTTCGGCAAGTAGAACAATGAATGGAACAGGTAGACGGTTGAAATCTTTGTATATATTGCTTCTATATAATCTAAGAAACATATATGCAAAGCATCTAAACAGTAACAATCGCCAATTTTTTGTTCTTCAAGTTTAAGTGAACTACGTGCCCCATTGTTAATCCTTTAACGGAAATTAATTGTAACTTTCTACAAGTAGAACAATGATTGTAACACGTAGACGGTTGAAATCTTTGTATATATTGCTTCCATATAGTCTAAGAAACATGTACGCAAAGCATCCAAACAGTACCATTGGCCAATTTTTTGTTGTTCAAGTTTAAGTGAACAATGAGCCCCAATGGTTAATCCTTTATCGGAAATTACTTGTAATTTTCGGCAAGTAGAACAATGAATGGAACAGGTAGACGGTTGAAATCTTTGTATATATTGCTTCTATATAATCTAAGAAACATATATTCAAAGCATCCAAACAGTACCATTCGCCAATTTTTTGTTCTTCAAGTTTAAGTGATCTACGAGCCCCATTGTTAATCCTTTATCGCAAATTATTTGTAATTTTCGACAAGTAGAACAATGAATGGAACAGGTAGACGGTTGAAATCTTTGTATATATTGCTTCTATATAATCTAAGAAACATATATGCAAAGCATCTAAACAGTAACAATCGCCAATTTTTTGATCTTCAAGTTTAAGTGAACAGCGAGCCCCATTGATAATCATGAAATGGAAATTATTTGTAACATTCTACAAGTAGAACAATGAATAGTACAGGTAGACGGGTGAAATCTTTCTATATATTGCTTCTAAATAGTCTAAGAAACATATATGAAAAGCATCCAAACAGTACAATTCGCCAATTTTTTGTTCTTCAAGTTTAAGTGAACTACGAGCCCCATTGTTAATCCTTTAAAGGAAATTATTTCTAAATTTCGACAAGTAGAACAATGAATGGATCATGTAGACGGTTGAAATCATTGTATATATTGCTTCTATATAGTCTACGAAACATATATGCAAAGCATCCAAACAGTACCATTCGCCAATTTTTTGTTCTTCAAGTTTAAGTGAACAACGAGCCCCATGGATAATCATGAAACGGAAATTATTTGTAACTTTCGACATGTAGAACAATGAATGGAACAGGTAGACGGTTGAAATCTTTGTATATACTGCTTCTATATAGTCTAAGAAACATATATGCAAAGCATCCAATCAGTACAATTCGCCAATTTTTTGTTCTTCAAGTTTAAGTGAACTACGAGCCCCATTGTTAATCCTTTAAAGGAAATTATTTGTAAATTTCGACAAGTAGAACAATGAATGGATCAGATAGACGGTTGAAATCATTGTATATATTGCTTCTATATAGTCTAAGAAACATATATGCAAAGCATCCAAAGAGTACCATTCGCCAATTTTTTGTTCTTCAAGTTTAAGTGAACTACGAGCCCCATTGTTAATCCTTTAAAGGAAATTATTTGTAACTTGCGACAAGTAGAACAATGAGTGGAACAGGTAGACGGTTGAAATCAATGTATATATTGCTTCTATATAGTCTAAGAAACATATATGCAAAGCATCCAAACAGTACCATTCGCCAATTTTTTGTTCTTCAAGTATAAGTGAACAATGAGCCTCAATGGTTAATCCTTTATCGGAAATTATTTGTAATTTTCGACAAGTAGAACAATGAATGGAACAGGTAGACGGTTGAAATGTTTGTATATACTGCTTCTATATAGTCTAAGAAACATATATGCAAAGCGTCCAAACAGTACAATTCGCCAATTTTTTGCTCTTCAAGTTTAAGTGAACTACGAGCCCCATTGTTAATCCTTTATCGCAAATTATTTGTAATTTTCGGCAAGTAGAACAATGAATGGAACAGGTAGACGGTTGAAATCTTTGTATATATTGCTTCTATATAATCTAAGAAACATATATGCAAAGCATCTAAACAGTAACAATCGCCAATTTTTTGATCTTCAAGTTTAAGTGAACAGCGAGCCCCATTGATAATCATGAAATGGAAATTATTTGTAAATTTCGACAAGTAGAACAACGAATGGAACAGGTAGACTGTTGAAATCATTGTATATATTGCTTCTAAATAGTCTAAGAAACATATATGCAAAGCATCCAAACTGTACAATTCGCCAATTTTTTGTTCTTCAAGTTTAAGTGAACTACGAGCCCCATTGTTAATCCTTTAACGGAAATTAATTGTAACTTTCTACAAGTAGAACAATGATTGGAACACGTAGACGGTTGAAATCTTTGTATATATTGCTTCCATATAGTCTAAGAAACATATATGCAAAGCATCCAATCAGTACAATTCGCCAATTTTTTGTTCTTCAAGTTTAAGTGAACTACGAGCCCCATTGTTAATCCTTTAAAGGAAATTATTTGTAAATTTCGACAAGTAGAACAATGAATGGATCAGATAGACGGTTGAAATCATTGTATATATTGCTTCTATATAGTCTAAGAAACATATATGCAAAGCATCCAAAGAGTACCATTCGCCAATTTTTTGTTCTTCAAGTTTAAGTGAACTACGAGCCCCATTGTTAATCCTTTAAAGGAAATTATTTGTAACTTGCGACAAGTAGAACAATGAGTGGAACAGGTAGACGGTTGAAATCAATGTATATATTGCTTCTATATAGTCTAAGAAACATATATGCAAAGCATCCAAACAGTACCATTCGCCAATTTTTTGTTCTTCAAGTATAAGTGAACAATGAGCCTCAATGGTTAATCCTTTATCGGAAATTATTTGTAATTTTCGACAAGTAGAACAATGAATGGAACAGGTAGACGGTTGAAATGTTTGTATATACTGCTTCTATATAGTCTAAGAAACATATATGCAAAGCGTCCAAACAGTACAATTCGCCAATTTTTTGCTCTTCAAGTTTAAGTGAACTACGAGCCCCATTGTTAATCCTTTATCGCAAATTATTTGTAATTTTCGGCAAGTAGAACAATGAATGGAACAGGTAGACGGTTGAAATCTTTGTATATATTGCTTCTATATAATCTAAGAAACATATATGCAAAGCATCTAAACAGTAACAATCGCCAATTTTTTGATCTTCAAGTTTAAGTGAACAGCGAGCCCCATTGATAATCATGAAATGGAAATTATTTGTAACTTTCTACAAGTAGAACAATGAATAGTACAGGTAGACGGGTGAAATCTTTCTATATATTGCTTCTAAATAGTCTAAGAAACATATATGAAAAGCATCCAAACAGTAAAATTCGCCAATTTTTTGTTCTTCAAGTTTAAGTGAACTACGAGCCCCATTGTTAATCCTTTAACGGAAATTAATTGTAACTTTCTACAAGTAGAACAATGATTGTAACACGTAGACGGTTGAAATCATTGTATATATTGCTTCTATATAATCTAAGAAACATATATTCAAAGCATCCAATCAGTACAATTCGCCAATTTTTTGTTCTTCAAGTTTAAGTGAACTACGAGCCCCATTGTTAATCCTTTAAAGGAAATTATTTGTAAATTTCGACAAGTAGAACAATGAATGGATCAGATAGACGGTTGAAATCATTGTATATATTGCTTCTATATAGTCTAAGAAACATATATGCAAAGCATCCAAACAGTACAATTCGCCAATTTTTTGTTCTTCAAGTTTAAGTGAACTACGAGCCCCATTGTTAATCCTTTAACGGAAATTAATTGTAACTTTCTACAAGTAGAACAATGATTGGAACACGTAGACGGTTGAAATCTTTGTATATATTGCTTCCATATAGTCTAAGAAACATATATGCAAAGCATCCAAACAGTACCATTCGCCAATTTTTTGTTCTTCAAGTTTAAGTGAACAACGATCCCCATGGATAATCATGAAACGGAAATTATTTGTAACTTTCGACATGTAGAACAATGAATGGAACAGGTAGACGGTTGAAATCATTATATATATTGCTTCTATATAGTCTAAGAAACATATATGCATAGCATCCACACAGTACAATTCGCCAATTAATTGTTCTTCAAGTTTAAGTGAACAACGAGCTCCATTGTTAATCCTTTAAAGGAAATTATTTGTAACTTTCGACAAGTAGAACAATGAATGGAACAGGTAGACTGTTGAAATCTTTGTATATATTGCTTCTATATAGTCTAAGAAACATATATGCAAAGCATCCAAACAGTACAATTCGCCAATTTTTTGTTCTTCAAGTTTAAGTGAACTACGAGCCCCATTGTTAATCCTTTAAAGGAAATTATTTGTAAATTTCGACAAGTAGAACAATGAATGGATCAGATAGACGGTTGAAATCATTGTATATATTGCTTCTATGTAGTCTAAGAAACATATATGCAAAGCATCCAAACAGTACAATTCGCCAATTTTTTGTTCTTCAAGTTTAAGTGAACTACGAGCCCCATTGTTAATCCTTTAAAGGAAATTATTTGTAAATTTCGACAAGTAGAACAATGAATGGATCAGATAGACGGTTGAAAACATTGTATATATTGCTTCTATATAGTCTAAGAAACATATATGCAAAGCATCCAAACAGTACCATTCGCCAATTTTTTGTTCTTCAAGGTTAAGTGAACAACGAGCCCCATTGATAATCATGAAACGGAAATTATTTGTAACTTTCTACAAGTAGAACAATGAATAGAACAGGTAGACGGTTGAAATCTTTGTATATGTTGCTTCTAAATAGTCTAAGAAACATATATGCAAAGCATCTAAACAGTACAATTCGCCAATTATTTGATATTCAAGTTTAAGTGAACTGCGAGCCCCATTGTTAATCCTTTAAAGGAAATTATTTGTAAATTTCGACAAGTAGAACAACGAATGGAACAGGTAGACTGTTGAAATCATTGTATATATTGCTTCTAAATAGTCTAAGAAACATATATGCAAAGCATCCAAACAGTACAATTCGCCAATTTTTTGTTCTTCAAGTTTAAGTGAACTACGAGCCCCATTGTTAATCCTTTAACGGAAATTAATTGTAACTTTCTACAAGTAGAACAATGATTGGAACACGTAGACGGTTGAAATCTTTGTATATATTGCTTCCATATAGTCTAAGAAACATATATGCAAAGCATCCAAACAGTACCATTCGCCAATTTTTTGTTCTTCAAGTTTAAGTGAACAACGATCCCCATGGATAATCATGAAACGGAAATTATTTGTAACTTTCGACATGTAGAACAATGAATGGAACAGGTAGACGGTTGAAATCATTATATATATTGCTTCTATATAGTCTAAGAAACATATATGCATAGCATCCACACAGTACAATTCGCCAATTAATTGTTCTTCAAGTTTAAGTGAACAACGAGCTCCATTGTTAATCCTTTAAAGGAAATTATTTGTAACTTTCGACAAGTAGAACAATGAATGGAACAGGTAGACTGTTGAAATCTTTGTATATATTGCTTCTATATAGTCTAAGAAACATATATGCAAAGCATCCAAACAGTACAATTCGCCAATTTTTTGTTCTTCAAGTTTAAGTGAACAATGACACCCAATGGTTAATCCGTTATCGGAAATTATTTGTAACTTTCGATAAGTAGAACAATGAATGGAACAGGAGGACTGTTGAAATCTTTGTATATATTGCTTCTATATAGTCTAAGAAACATATATGCAAAGCATCCAAACAGTACCATTCGCCAATTTTTTGTTCTTCAAGTTTAAGTGAACTACGAGCCCCATTGTTAATCCTTTAAAGGAAATTATTTGTAAATTTCGACAAGTAGAACAATGAATGGAACAGGTAGACTGTTGAAATCATTGTATATATTGCTTCTATACAGTCGAAGAAACATATATGCAAAGCATCCAAACAGTACAATTCGCCAATTTTTTGTTCTTCTAGTTTAAGTGAACTACGATCCCCATTGTTAATCCCTTAACGGAAATTATTTGTAACTTTCGACAAGTAGAACAATGAATGGAACAGGTAGACGGTTGAAACCATTGTATATATTGCTTCTATATAGTCTAAGAAACATATATGCAAAGCATCCAAATAGTACAATTCGACAATTTTTTGTTCTTCAAGTTTAAGTGAACAATGAGCCCCAATGGTTAATCCTTTATCGGAAATTATTTGTAATTTTCGACAAGTAGAACAATGAATGGAACAGGTACACGGTTGATATCTTTGTATATATTGCTTCTATATAATCTAAGAAACATATATGCAAAGCATCCAAACAGTACAATTCGCCAATTATTTCATCTTCATGTTTAAGTGAACTACGAGCCCCATTGTTAATACTTTAACGGAAATTATTTGTAACTGGCGACAAGTAGAACAATGAGTGGAACAGGTAGACGGTTGAAATCAATGTATATATTGCTTCTATATAGTCTAAGAAACATATATGCAAAGCATCCAAACAGTACCATTCGCCAATTTTTTGTTCTTCAAGTATAAGTGAACAATGAGCCTCAATGGTTAATCCTTTATCGGAAATTATTTGTAATTTTCGACAAGTAGAACAATGAATGGAACAGATAGACGGTTGAAATGTTTGTATATACTGCTTCTATATAGTGTAAGAAACATATATGCAAAGCGTCCAAACAGTACAATTCGCCAATTTTTTGCTCTTCAAGTTTAAGTGAACTACGAGCCCCATTGTTAATCCTTTATCGCAAATTATTTGTAACTTTCGGCAAGTAGAACAATGAATGGAACAGGTAGACGGTTGAAATCTTTGTATATATTGCTTCTATATAATCTAAGAAACATATATGCAAAGCATCTAAACAGTAACAATCGCCAATTTTTTGATCTTCAAGTTTAAGTGAACAGCGAGCCCCATTGATAATCATGAAATGGAAATTATTTGTAACTTTCTACAAGTAGAACAATGAATAGTACAGGTAGACGGGTGAAATCTTTCTATATATTGCTTCTAAATAGTCTAAGAAACATATATGAAAAGCATCCAAACAGTACAATTCGCCAATTTTTTGTTCTTCAAGTTTAAGTGAACTACGAGCCCCATTGTTAATCCTTTAACGGAAATTAATTGTAACTTTCTACAAGTAGAACAATGATTGTAACACGTAGACGGTTGAAATCATTGTATATATTGCTTCTATATAATCTAAGAAACATATATTCAAAGCATCCAAACAGTACAATTCGCCAATTTTTTGTTCTTCAAGTTTAAGTGAACTACGAGCCCCATTGTTAATCCTTTATCGGAAATTATTTGTAACTTTCGACAAGTAGAACATTGAATGGAACAGGTAGACGGTTGAAATCAATTTATATATTGCTTCTATATAGTCTAAGAAACATATATGCAAAGCATCTAAACAGTAACAATCGCCAATTTTTTGATCTTCAAGTTTAAGTGAACAGCGAGCCCCATTGATAATCATGAAATGGAAATTATTTGTAACTTTCTACAAGTAGAACAATGAATAGTACAGGTAGACGGGTGAAATCTTTCTATATATTGCTTCTATATAGTTTAAGAAACATATATGCAAAGCATCCAAACAGTACAATTCGCCAATTTTTTGTTCTTCAAGTTTAAGTGAACAATGAGCCCCAATGGTTAATCCTTTATCGGAAATTATTTGTAACTTTCGACAAGTAGAGCAATGAATGGAACAGGTAGACGGTTGAAATCATTGTATATATTGCTTCTATATAGTCTAAGAAACATATCTGCATATCATCCAAACAGTACAATTCGCCAATTATTTGATCTTCAAGTTTAAGTGAACAGCGAGCCCCATTGATAATCATGAAATGGAAATTATTTGTAACTTTCTACAAGTAGAACAATGAATAGTACAGGTAGACGGGTGAAATCTTTGTATATGTTGCTTCTATATAGTCTAAGAAACCTATATGCAAAGCATCTAAACAGTAACAATCGCCAATTTTTTGATCTTCAAGTTTAAGTGAACAGCGAGCCCCATTGATAATCATGAAATGGAAATTATTTGTAACTTTCTACAAGTAGAACAATGAATAGTACAGGTAGACGGGTGAAATCTTTCAATATATTGCTTCTAAATAGTCTAAGATACATATATGCAAAGCATCCAAACAGTACAATTCGCCAATTTTTTGTTCTTCAAGTTTAAGTGAACTACGAGCCCCATTGTTAATCCTTTAAAGGAAATTATTTGTAAATTTCGACAAGTAGAACAATGAATGGATCAGGTAGACGGTTGAAATCATTGTATATATTGCTTCTATATAGTCTAAGAAACATATATGCAAAGCATCCAAACAGTACCATTCGCCAATTTTTTGTTCTTCAAGTTTAAGTGAATTGCGAGCCGCATTGTTAATCCTTTAAAGGTAATTTTTTGTAAATTTCGACAAGTAGAACAATGATTGGAACACTTAGACGGTTGAAATTTTTGTATATATTGCTTCTATATAGCCTAAGAAACATATATGCAAAGCATCCAAACAGTACAATTCGCCAATTTTTTGTTCTTCAAGTTTAAGTGAACAATGAGCCCCAATGGTTAATCCTTTAAAGGAAATTATTTGAAAATTTCGACAAGTAGAACAATGAATGGAACAGGTAGACTGTAGAAATCATTGTATATATTGCTTCTAAATAGTCTAAGAAACATATATGAAAAGCATCCAAACAGTACAATTCGCCAATTTTTTGTTCTTCAAGTTTAAGTGAACTACGAGCCCCATTGTTAATCCTTTAAAGGAAATTATTTGTAAATTTCGACAAGTAGAACAATGAATGGAACAGGTAGACGGTTGAAATATTTGTATATATTGCTTCCGTATAGTCTAAGAAACATATATGCAAAGCATCCAAACAGTACCATTCGCCAATTTTTTGTTCTTCAATTTTAAGTGAACAATGAGCCCCATTGTTAATCCTTTATCGGAAATTATTTGTAACTTTCGACAAGTAGAACAGTGAATGGAACAGGTAGACGGTTGAAATCAATGTATATACTGCTTCCATATAGTCTAAGAAACATATATGCAAAGCATCCAAACAGTACAATTCGCCAATTATTTGATCTTCAAGTTTAAGTGAACTACGAGCCCCATTGTTAATACTTTAACGGAAATTATTTGTAACTTGCGACAAGCAGAACAATGAATGGAACAGGTAGCCGGTTGAAATCAATGTATATATTGCTTCTATATAGTCTAAGAAACATATATGCAAAGCATCCAAACAGTACAATTCGCCAATTTATTGTTCTACGAGTTTAATTGAATAATGAGTCCCATTGTTAATCCTTTATCGGAAATTATTTGTAAATTTCGACAAATAGAACAATGAGTGGAACAGGTAGACGGTTGAAATCAATGTATATATTGCTTCAATATAGTCTAAGAAACATATATGCAAAGCATCCAAACAGTACCATTCGCCAATTTTTTGTTCTTAAAGTTTAAGTGAACAATGAGCCCCAATGTTAATCCTTTAACGGAAATTATTTGTAACTTTCGACAAGTAGAACAATGAATGGAACAGGTAGACGGTTGAAATCTTTGTATATATTGCTTCCATATAGTCTAAGAAACATATATGCAAAGCATCCAAACAGTACCATTCGCCAATTTTTTGTTCTTCATGTTTAAGTGAACAATGAGCCCCAATGTTAATCCTTTATCGGAAATTATTTGTAAATTTCGACAAGTAGAACAATGAATGGAACAGGTAGACGGTTGAAGTCTTTGTATATATTGCTTCTATATAGCCTACGAAACATATATGCAAAGCATCCAAACAGTAAAATTCGCCAATTTTTTGTTCTTCAAGTTTAAGTGAACTTCGAGCCCCATTGTTAATCCTTTAACGGATATTAATTGTAACTTTCTACAAGTAGAACAATGATTGGAACACACAGACGGTTGAAATCTTTGTATACATTGCTTCCATATAGTCTAAGAAACATATATGCAAAGCATCCAAACAGTACCATTCGCCAATTTTTTGTTCTTCAAGTTTAATTGAACAATGAGCCCCATTGTTATTCCTTTATCGGAAATTATTTGTAACTTTCGACAAGTAGAACATTGAATGGAACAGGTAGACGGTTGAAATCTTTGTATATATTGCTTTTATATAGTATAAGAAACATATATGCAAATCATCGAAGCAGTACAATTCGCCAATTTTTTGTTCTTCAAGTTTAAGTGAACTACGAGCCCCATTGTTAATACTTTAACGGAAATTATTTGTAACTTGCGACAAGTAGAACAATAAATGGAACAGGTAGACGGTTGAAATCAATGTATATATTGCTTCTATATAGTCTAAGAAACATATATGCAAAGCATCCAAACAGTACCATTCGCCAATTTTTTGTTCTTCAAGTTTAAGTGAACTACGAGCCGCATTGTTAATAGTTTAACGGAAATTATTTGTAACTTGCGACAAGTAGAACAATGAATGGAACAGGTAGACGGTTGAAATCAATGTATATATTGCTTCTATATAGTCTAAGAAACATATATGCAAAGCATCCAAACAGTACCATTCGCCAATTTTTTGTTCTTCAAGTTTATGTGAACAACGAGCCCCATTGTTAATCCTTTAAAGGAAATTATTTGTAAATTTCGACAAGTACAACAATGATTGGAACACGTAGACGGTTGAAATCTTTGTATATATTGCTTCCATATAGTCTAAGAAACATGTACGCAAAGCATCCAAACAGTACCATTCGCCAATTTTTTGTTCTTCAAGTTTAAGTGAACAATGAGCCCCAATGGTTAATCCTTTATCGGAAATTATTTGTAATTTTCGACAAGTAGAACAATGAATGGAACAGGTAGACGGTTGAAATCTTTGTATATATTGCTTCTATATAATATAAGAAACATATTTGCAAAGCATCCAAACAGTACCATTCGCCAATTTTTTGTTCTTCAAGTTTAAGTGAACAACGAGCCCCATTGATAATCATGAAACGGAAATTATTTGTAACTTTCTACAAGTAGAACAATGAATAGAACAGGTAGACGGTTGAAATCTTTGTATATGTTGCTTCTATATAGTCTAAGAAACCTATATGCAAAGCATCTAAACAGTAACAATCGCCAATTTTTTGTTCTTCAAGTTTAAGTGAACTACGAGCCCCATTGTTAATCCTTTAAAGGAAATTATTTGTAAATTTCGACAAGTAGAACAATGAATGGATCAGGTAGACGGTTGAAATCATTGTATATATTGCTTCTATATAATCTACGAAACATATATGCAAAGCATCCAAACAGTACAATTCGCCAATTTTTTGTTCTTCAAGTTTAAGTGAACTACGAGCCCCATTGTTAATCCTTTAACGGAAATTATTTGTAACTTTCGACAAGTAGAACAATGAATGGAACAGGTAGACGGTTGAAATCTTTGTATATATTGCTTCCATATAGTCTAAGAAACATATATGCAAAGCATCCAAACAGTACCATTCGTCAATTTTTTGTTCTTCATGTTTAAGTGAACAATGAGCCCCAATGTTAATCCTTTATCGGAAATTATTTGTAAATTTCGACAAGTAGAACAATGAGTGGATCAGGTAGACGGTTGAAATCATTGTATATATTGCTTCTATATAATCTACGAAACATATATGCAAAGCATCCAAACAGTACAATTCGCCAATTTTTTGTTCTTCAAGTTTAAGTGAACTACGAGCCCCATTGTTAATCCTTTAACGGAAATTAATTGTAACTTTCTACAAGTAGAACAATGAATGGAACAGGTAGACGGATGAAATCTTTGTATATATTGCTTCTATATAGTCTAAGAAACATATATGCAAAGCATCCAAACAGTACAATTCGCCAATTTTTTGTTCTTCAAGTTTGAGTGAACTACGAGCCCCATTGTTAATCCTTTAACGGAAATGAATTGTAACTTTCTACAGTAGAACAATGATTGGAACACGTAGACGGTTGAAATCTTTGTATATATTGCTTCCATATAGTTTAAGAAACATGTACGCAAAGCATCCAAACAGTACCATTCGCCAATTTTTTGTTCTTCAAGTTTAAGTGAACAATGAGACCCATTGTTAATCCTTTATCGGAAATTATTTGTAACTTTCGACAAGTAGAACAATGAATGGAACAGGTAGACGGTTGAAATCTTTGTATATATTGCTTCTATATAGTCTAAGAAACATATATGCAAAGCATCCAAACAGTACAATTCGCCAATTTTTTGTTCTTCAAGATTAAGTGAACAATGAGCCCCAATGGTTAATCCTTTATCGGAAATTATTTGTAACTTTCGACAAGTAGAACAATGAATGGAACAGGTAGACGGTTGAAATCTTTGTATATATTGCTTCTATATAGCCTACGAAACATATATGCAAAGCATCCAAACAGTAAAATTCGCCAATTTTTTGTTCTTCAAGTTTAAGTGAACTACGAGCCCCATTGTTAATCCTTTAACGGATATTAATTGTAACTTTCTACAAGTAGAACAATGATTGGAACACACAGACTGTTGAAATCTTTGTATACATTGCTTCCATATAGTCTAAGAAACATATATGCAAAGCATCCAAACAGTACCATTCGCCAATTTTTTGTTCTTCAAGTTTAATTGAACAATGAGCCCCATTGTTATTCCTTTATCGGAAATTATTTGTAACTTTCGACAAGTAGAACATTGAATGGAACAGGTAGACGGTTGAAATCTTTGTATATATTGCTTTTATATAGTATAAGAAACATATATGCAAATCATCGAAGCAGTACAATTCGCCAATTTTTTGTTCTTCAAGTTTAAGTGAACTACGAGCCCCATTGTTAATACTTTAACGGAAATTATTTGTAACTTGCGACAAGTAGAACAATAAATGGAACAGGTAGACGGTTGAAATCAATGTATATATTGCTTCTATATAGTCTAAGAAACATATATGCAAAGCATCCAAACAGTACCATTCGCCAATTTTTTGTTCTTCAAGTTTAAGTGAACTACGAGCCGCATTGTTAATACTTTAACGGAAATTATTTGTAACTTGCGACAAGTAGAACAATGAATGGAACAGGTAGACGGTTGAAATCAATGTATATATTGCTTCTATATAGTCTAAGAAACATATATGCAAAGCATCCAAACAGTACCATTCGCCAATTTTTTGTTCTTCAAGTTTATGTGAACAACGAGCCCCATTGTTAATCCTTTAAAGGAAATTATTTGTACATTTCGACAAGTACAACAATGATTGGAACACGTAGACGGTTGAAATCTTTGTGTGGGATATTGGTGTTTGTAAAATGACTACTCACAAGAAACTATAAAAACAGTATATAGATATATGTATATTAAAAATAAAACACAAAGAAAATTAATATCAAAACACGCTCGGACGATTGACCGCACCTCGCAGGACCAATCGTGCGCTAAGTACTCTAAAAGTTCTCTTTCGGTTCTATTCAAAGTTCTCTTTCTTTCTATTGTCTTTCGACGACTGTCGTCTCTCGGAAAAGGCGTCGAGGTCGAAGCCTTCGCAACACACACACATTCACACACACACATGCCGATTCTTAAAACTAAACAGTCTTATGCTGTATCTTAACCGAAACAGTTTTGAAAACCTCGCCCGGACGGCGCCGAGGTCGCGCGACGGGGTTTTGCTTGCGTTTCGTCGCGAGTCGTTTCGCCCGACACTACAATCGGCCATCCTATAATAACATCTGCCCTCAGATGTTGTTCTCAGGCAATGTTTCGTTCGATTCTTCGTCGTCTTCCTGACTATCCATGATTTCTTCGTCGAAAGTTATCCACGGTTTCATATTATCAGCCGACGTTGAAGTCCGCTGAGGACCTTCTCCTTCTCCATCCTTCTCCACCAAGTACCGATCGTTACGCAGAACACTTTGAACGGCATATGGTCCGAGAAATTTGGCGCTGAACTTTCCGTGTGTGGTCGGTTGCATTCGTTTAATTGCAACCAGATCACCTACTCTATACTTTATGGCCTCTTTCCGTTTCCTATTGAAATTCTTCCTGTTAGCTGCTTGAATCTTCAATATATTCTCCTTAGCTTCCCTGCGAATTTCGTTTCTGTTTTCTTCGAACGTGGCTAACCATTCCTCTTCGATTATTTGTCGAATTTCTGGATCCTCTTTTATCCTCATTGAAATCCCAAAAAGGATCTTGAATGGTGTTTTTCCTGTACTTCTACTAGGCGTAGAATTTAAATATTTTTGCGCGAGATCTAAATATCTATACCAATTCTCGGGTTTGGGTAATGTCAATTTCGTCAATAATGGTATAAGCGTTCTATTCACACGTTCCACTTGTCCGTTTCCTCGAGGTACAGCTGTGGTGACTAACACGTGTTGGATATTCTCTTCCTTGCAGTAATTTTTAAAATTATGCGAGGTGAATGCAGTCCCTCGGTCTGTCACGATTCTTCTGGGGTTGCCAAATATTGCCGCTTGCTTTCTTAATTTATCTAGAACTTCTGCAGTATCCGTAGATCGTGTAGGGTAAAGCCATACAAATTTCGTGAATGCATCGGTTATTACAAAAATATGGCGATACTTTTTCTTCGTTACTGTAATTGGACCGAGATGATCGAGATGGTAGGTATCCAAAGGCAAAGATCCCTTTTCAATACAGTGCAAAAATCCCTCTTGCTTTCCTGCTTTCCTTTCGGCTAAAATACACTGCACACAATTTCGAATCACCTTTTCAATTTTCGATCGCATATCTGCAAACCAATAGTCTGCTTTCACGATCGATTCGGTCTTTAACAGACCGAAGTGTCCGCGCTCGTGCGCTTGCCTCACTATCTGTACTTGCATACTTTTAGGCACAACTATAAACGCATCACTTTGCGTGCACTTATACAATATTCCATTTTTCGAAACGAACCCGTCAACTTTGTTGTCATTCACGGCTCTTATTATGTCTCTTATTTCACTGTCCTCATTTTGTGCTCTCTTAATACTAGACAAAACACTATTCTCTAACTTAGTAACTAACATTGTCATTGATGTGGGATAACGACTTAACGCATCTACGTGACACATATTTTTACCTGGTCGGTGCTCTATAACATAATCAAACTCCTCTAATAGCAGAGCCCATCTGGCTACTCGCACACACAAATCACGTTTTTTCATTGTTAGCGCAAACGCTTGACAATCTGTTATTATCTTAAAAGATATACCTAATAAATAAACCCTAAATTTTCTAAGCGCTTTTATTATCGCCAATACCTCAAGCTCATAACTGGTAAATTTTTCTTCACTAGGACTATTCTTCCAACTTGCATAATAAGTAGGGTGAAACGCATTATCCTCACTATCACGCTGCAACAATATTGCTCCACATCCGAAACCAGACGCATCCGTATGCAACTGAGTTTCTGCTTTTGCATCGTACAGTTTTAATATAGGTTGAGAACTCAGTAATAATTTTAAACTGTCGAAGGCTCTTTCTTCTTCGAGATCAAAATGAAACAACGTGTTTTTTCTTAGTAAATTAGTTAATGGACGCGCTATGATGGAATATCGCGGAATAAACTTTCTAAAATATCCTGTTAACCCTAGAAAGCTCTGTACACTTTTAACGTTCGTAGGCTTTGGAAATTTCATAACCGCAATAGTTTTCTGATCCGACGGCCGGATAGTCCCATTTTCTATAATATAGCCCAAATATTCTATTCGCGTTTGGATAAACCGACACTTTTCCCAATTTATTATAAGCCCGTATTCGCTTGCAGTTTTTAAAACTATTTCTAAATTATGAAGGCCGTCTGTAGAATTACGAGAAGGAACAACTAAA
Organism: Cerceris ruficornis; assembly: GCA_963989415.1. Classification (NCBI taxonomy): domain Eukaryota; kingdom Metazoa; phylum Arthropoda; class Insecta; order Hymenoptera; family Crabronidae; genus Cerceris; species Cerceris ruficornis. Next base: position 108,191 of record CAXDIW010000449.1, read on the forward strand.
TCGTCCATATAAATTAATACTAGTCCCTTTGTCATTAAATCTTGGAATATCGCATTAATATATCTCTGAAATACCGACGGGGAATTACAGAATCCAAAGGGAACCCGTAGGAATTCGTACTGTCCATCTGGTGTCACAAACGCAGTATACTTTCTCGAACTCTTTTCTATTTCTACGTGGAAAAATCCGTTCTTCAAATCGAGTGTACTAAAAATACGCGCATCTTGTAAACGGTCTAAATGATCCTCAATAAGGGGCAATGGATATCGGTCCTTTACTATCTTATTGTTCAATTTCCTGTAGTCTATACAAAGTCGCGTGGCACCATTCTTTTTCTTAACTAACACTATAGGACTCGCGTAATCTGATTGTGACCGTTGAACAATTTTATTTTCTAACCAATTATTTATTTGGGCATTCACTTCCTCTTTCTCAGGAAGAGATAATCTACGCGGTCGTTGATACACGGGAATATTGTCCGTCAACACTATATTCATCTTAATATCTACGTCTTTAACTTTCTTAGGTACATACTTCTGCTTTAATTCTTCGATTTGCTTCCGATGATCACTATTACTTACGTGTGAAAGATCTAATTCGCTATTATTTTCGCAAGTACTGATATGGAAAACTTCTGGAACGGTAGATTCGCTACTTTTACTTTCACAAATCGTAATATTTCCATTGTTCATTCGAACGTCTACTGTATTTAGGAAATCTGTACCAATTAACATTCCGTATGGTAATAATGTATCGGAAACAACATGCAATTTAATGGAATAAATTTTACCGTCAATTTCGATTTCAGTTACGAATTCGCCTAACGTACTATTTTCGCTCGCACCAATACCACGGAAATTCGTTGTATTTTTGCTCAGACGTGGTGCACCTACCTGTATATACTGATCTGCACGAATTAAACTTAAATCGCTACCTGTGTCTATTAAAGCCGTTATCCCTTTGTTCGCTACAATCACATATTTCTCGGTCTTCTTTCGGGGTTCTGTCACATTGCATACGTTCACCGGTGCTTTCGCTGTGCATTTCGATGCAAAATGACCATATTCATGACACTTAAAACACTTTACACCCTTGTCTTTAGTAGGGCATTCCGCACTGGGGTGATTTCGGGAACCACAGGTGAAACAGCGTCGAATTCCGCTTGATGTTTTCGGTGACTGTATCGGCGTCTGCATCGACATCTTCTTATCGCCAGTGTATCTCGCCTTCGTTTTCACGTTCTTCTTTAAAATCTCGTATGACCTGAATTTTTCTTTTAATTCACGAATAGTTGCTGCGCCGTACAATATGACTTTGTTCGTTTCTTCATCCTCAATGCCATCAATAATATACTGGATGACCGCATCCGTTTCCACATTTGCTTGACTCGCGATATCAATCATATTGTATATATATTCTTGATATGTCTCATCACGTTTTTTCTTTCGTTCCATCAATTTCTTATGGATCGTGCCACTATTCACTGTCTGTGAAAATTCGTTTTTAAGGGCTTCCTTGAAACTAAACCACTATCTATCACATTTTTCATGTCTTACAAATATTTTAGCAGATCCCCTTAACAATCTCTTTGCATAGATTATTTTTTGGACAGTTGTCCATCCACACAATGCACTTGAATCTTCAAATTCTTCCAGCCATCGATGAATCGATATTTCATTATCTCCAGAGAAAAATGGAATTGTTTCTTCAACATCTCTAAACGTTAGCAATGTTTCACGGGTGTCCACTTTCTCCATTTGTCCGCTGGATGTCATCGTAACGTAATGTTTTCTTTCGCTGGTAACGTCGGTATCACAATCACTGTCGTCTTCACGCTCGGCTTCCAAAGTTAAAGCGGCTTGAAGTCGCGTCACCAGATCGGCTTTGTTTCCGGATTTCTTTAATTTCCGTTTTCCCAACTCTTGTTTCAAGCTATCACTTGTCATATTTTCTAATTGACTAGTTAGCTTAGATGCCTCGGTGGTAATATTTGCTTCAGATTTTCCTTGAGACGAAGCCATGATATTATAGGCACGTACAAATACACTTCAAAGTTCACAAGTGTCCAACAATTTCACAAGCGATACACTGCTTTTCAAATTTCTCGCGATGATAGTCAGTTACTATCCCGGACGAGCCCCCAAAAATTATGTGGGATATTGGTGTTTGTAAAATGACTACTCACAAGAAACTATAAAAACAGTATATAGATATATGTATATTAAAAATAAAACACAAAGAAAATTAATATCAAAACACGCTCGGACGATTGACCGCACCTCGCAGGACCAATCGTGCGCTAAGTACTCTAAAAGTTCTCTTTCGGTTCTATTCAAAGTTCTCTTTCTTTCTATTGTCTTTCGACGACTGTCGTCTCTCGGAAAAGGCGTCGAGGTCGAAGCCTTCGCAACACACACACATTCACACACACATGCCGATTCTTAAAACTAAACAGTCTTATGCTGTATCTTAACCGAAACAGTTTTGAAAACCTCGCCCGGACGGCGCCGAGGTCGCGCGACGGGGTTTTGCTTGCGTTTCGTCGCGAGTCGTTTCGCCCGACACTACATTTGTATATATTGCTTCCATATAGTCTAAGAAACATGTACGCAAAGCATCCAAACAGTACCATTCGCCAATTTTTTGTTCTTCAAGTTTAAGTGAACAATGAGCCCCAATGGTTAATCCTTTATCGGAAATTATTTGTAATTTTCGACAAGTAGAACAATGAATGGAACAGGTAGACGGTTGAAATCTTAGTATATATTGCTTCTATATAATATAAGAAACATATATGCAAAGCATCCAAACAGTACCATTCGCCAATTTTTTGTTCTTCAAGTTTAAGTGAACAACGAGCCCCATTGATAATCATGAAACGGAAATTATTTGTAACTTTCTACAAGTAGAACAATGAATAGAACAGGTAGACGGTTGAAATCTTTGTATATGTTGCTTCTATATAGTCTAAGAAACCTATATGCAAAGCATCTAAACAGTAACAATCGCCAATTTTTTGTTCTTCAAGTTTAAGTGAACTACGAGCCCCATTGTTAATCCTTTAAAGGAAATTATTTGTAAATTTCGACAAGTAGAACAATGAATGGATCAGGTAGACGGTTGAAATCATTGTATATATTGCTTCTATATAAACTACGAAACATATATGCAAAGCATCCAAACAGTACAAATCGCCAATTTTTTGTTCTTCAAGTTTAAGTGAACTACGAGCCCCATTGTTAATCCTTTAACGGAAATTAATTGTAACTTTCTACAAGTAGAACAATGAATGGAACAGGTAGACGGTTGAAATCTTTGTATATATTGCTTCTATATAGTCTAAGAAACATATATGCAAAGCATCCAAACAGTAAAATTCGCCAATTTTTTGTTCTTCAAGTTTAAGTGAACTACGAGCCCCATTGTTAATCCTTTAACGGATATTAATTGTAACTTTCTACAAGTAGAACAATGATTGGAACACACAGACGGTTGAAATCTTTGTATACATTGCTTCCATATAGTCTAAGAAACATATATGCAAAGCATCCAAACAGTACCATTCGCCAATTTTTTGTTCTTCAAGTTTAATTGAACAATGAGCCCCATTGTTAATCCTTTAACGGAAATTATTTGTAACTTTCGACAAGTAGAACAATGAATGGAACAGGTAGACGGTTGAAATCTTTGTATATATTGCTTCCATATAGTCTAAGAAACATATATGCAAAGCATCCAAACAGTACCATTCGCCAATTTTTTGTTCTTCATGTTTAAGTGAACAATGAGCCCCAATGTTAATCCTTTATCGGAAATTATTTGTAAATTTCGACGAGTAGAACAATGAGTGGAACAGGTAGACGGTTGAAATCAATGTATATATTGCTTCTATATAGTCTACGAAACATATATGCAAAGCCTCCAAACAGTACAATTCGCCAATTTTTTGTTCTTCAAGTTTAAGTGAACTACGAGCCCCATTGTTAATCCTTTAACTGAAATTAATTGTAACTTTCTACAAGTAGAACAATGATTGGATCACGTAGACGGTTGAAATCTTTCTATATATTGCTTCCATATAGTCTAAGAAACATATATGCAAAGCATCCAAACAGTACAATTCGCCAATTTTTTGTTCTTCAAGTTTGAGTGAACTACGAGCCCCATTGTTAATCCTTTAACGGAAATTAATTGTAACTTTCTACAAGTAGAACAATGATTGGAACACGTAGACGGTTGAAATCTTTGTATATATTGCTTCCATATAGTTTAAGAAACATGTACGCAAAGCATCCAAACAGTACCATTCGCCAATTTTTTGTTCTTCAAGTTTAAGTGAACAATGAGACCCATTGTTAATCCTTTATCGGAAATTATTTGTAACTTTCGACAAGTAGAACAATGAATCGAACAGGTAGACGGTTGAAATCTTTGTATATATTGCTTCTATATAGTCTAAGAAACATATATGCAAAGCATCCAAACAGTACAATTCGCCAATTTTTTGTTCTTCAAGATTAAGTGAACAATGAGCCCCAATGGTTAATCCTTTATCGGAAATTATTTGTAACTTTCGACAAGTAGAACAATGAATGGAACAGGTAGACGGTTGAAATCTTTGTATATATTGCTTCTATATAGCCTACGAAACATATATGCAAAGCATCCAAACAGTAAAATTCGCCAATTTTTTGTTCTTCAAGTTTAAGTGAACTACGAGCCCCATTGTTAATCCTTTAACGGATATTAATTGTAACTTTCTACAAGTAGAACAATGATTGGAACACACAGACGGTTGAAATCTTTGTATACATTGCTTCCATATAGTCTAAGAAACATGTACGCAAAGCATCCAAACAGTACCATTCGCCAATTTTTTGTTCTTCAAGTTTAAGTGAACAATGAGACCCATTGTTAATCCTTTATCGGAAATTATTTGTAACTTTCGACAAGTAGAACAATGAATCGAACAGGTAGACGGTTGAAATCTTTGTATATATTGCTTCTATATAGTCTAAGAAACATATATGCAAAGCATCCAAACAGTAAAATTCGCCAATTTTTTGTTCTTCAAGTTTAAGTGAACTACGAGCCCCATTGTTAATCCTTTAACGGATATTAATTGTAACTTTCTACAAGTAGAACAATGATTGGAACACACAGACGGTTGAAATCTTTGTATACATTGCTTCCATATAGTCTAAGAAACATATATGCAAAGCATCCAAACAGTACCATTCGCCAATTTTTTGTTCTTCAAGTTTAATCGAACAATGAGCCCCATTGTTAATCCTTTAACGGAAATTATTTGTAACTTTCGACAAGTAGAACAATGAATGGAACAGGTAGACGGTTGAAATCTTTGTATATATTGCTTCCATATAGTCTAAGAAACATATATGCAAAGCATCCAAACAGTACCATTCGCCAATTTTTTGACCTTCAAGTTTAAGTGAACAGCGAGCCCCATTGTTAATACTTTAACGGAAATTATTTGTAACTTGCGACAAGTAGAACAATGAATCGAACAGGTAGACGGTTGAAATCTTTGTATACATTGCTTCCATATAGTCTAAGAAACATGTACGCAAAGCATCCAAACAGTACCATTCGCCAATTTTTTGTTCTTCAAGTTTAAGTGAACAATGAGACCCATTGTTAATCCTTTATCGGAAATTATTTGTAACTTTCGACAAGTAGAACAATGAATCGAACAGGTAGACGGTTGAAATCTTTGTATATATTGCTTCTATATAGTCTAAGAAACATATATGCAAAGCATCCAAACAGTAAAATTCGCCAATTTTTTGTTCTTCAAGTTTAAGTGAACTACGAGCCCCATTGTTAATCCTTTAACGGATATTAATTGTAACTTTCTACAAGTAGAACAATGATTGGAACACACAGACGGTTGAAATCTTTGTATACATTGCTTCCATATAGTCTAAGAAACATATATGCAAAGCATCCAAACAGTACCATTCGCCAATTTTTTGTTCTTCAAGTTTAATTGAACAATGAGCCCCATTGTTAATCCTTTAACGGAAATTATTTGTAACTTTCGACAAGTAGAACAATGAATGGAACAGGTAGACGGTTGAAATCTTTGTATATATTGCTTCCATATAGTCTAAGAAACATATATGCAAAGCATCCAAACAGTACCATTCGCCAATTTTTTGTTCTTCATGTTTAAGTGAACAATGAGCCCCAATGTTAATCCTTTATCGGAAATTATTTGTAAATTTCGACGAGTAGAACAATGAGTGGAACAGGTAGACGGTTGAAATCAATGTATATATTGCTTCTATATAGTCTACGAAACATATATGCAAAGCCTCCAAACAGTACAATTCGCCAATTTTTTGTTCTTCAAGTTTAAGTGAACTACGAGCCCCATTGTTAATCCTTTAACTGAAATTAATTGTAACTTTCTACAAGTAGAACAATGATTGGATCACGTAGACGGTTGAAATCTTTCTATATATTGCTTCCATATAGTCTAAGAAACATATATGCAAAGCATCCAAACAGTACAATTCGCCAATTTTTTGTTCTTCAAGTTTGAGTGAACTACGAGCCCCATTGTTAATCCTTTAACGGAAATTAATTGTAACTTTCTACAAGTAGAACAATGATTGGAACACGTAGACGGTTGAAATCTTTGTATATATTGCTTCCATATAGTTTAAGAAACATGTACGCAAAGCATCCAAACAGTACCATTCGCCAATTTTTTGTTCTTCAAGTTTAAGTGAACAATGAGACCCATTGTTAATCCTTTATCGGAAATTATTTGTAACTTTCGACAAGTAGAACAATGAATCGAACAGGTAGACGGTTGAAATCTTTGTATATATTGCTTCTATATAGTCTAAGAAACATATATGCAAAGCATCCAAACAGTACAATTCGCCAATTTTTTGTTCTTCAAGATTAAGTGAACAATGAGCCCCAATGGTTAATCCTTTATCGGAAATTATTTGTAACTTTCGACAAGTAGAACAATGAATGGAACAGGTAGACGGTTGAAATCTTTGTATATATTGCTTCTATATAGCCTACGAAACATATATGCAAAGCATCCAAACAGTAAAATTCGCCAATTTTTTGTTCTTCAAGTTTAAGTGAACTACGAGCCCCATTGTTAATCCTTTAACGGATATTAATTGTAACTTTCTACAAGTAGAACAATGATTGGAACACACAGACGGTTGAAATCTTTGTATACATTGCTTCCATATAGTCTAAGAAACATGTACGCAAAGCATCCAAACAGTACCATTCGCCAATTTTTTGTTCTTCAAGTTTAAGTGAACAATGAGACCCATTGTTAATCCTTTATCGGAAATTATTTGTAACTTTCGACAAGTAGAACAATGAATCGAACAGGTAGACGGTTGAAATCTTTGTATATATTGCTTCTATATAGTCTAAGAAACATATATGCAAAGCATCCAAACAGTAAAATTCGCCAATTTTTTGTTCTTCAAGTTTAAGTGAACTACGAGCCCCATTGTTAATCCTTTAACGGATATTAATTGTAACTTTCTACAAGTAGAACAATGATTGGAACACACAGACGGTTGAAATCTTTGTATACATTGCTTCCATATAGTCTAAGAAACATATATGCAAAGCATCCAAACAGTACCATTCGCCAATTTTTTGTTCTTCAAGTTTAATTGAACAATGAGCCCCATTGTTAATCCTTTAACGGAAATTATTTGTAACTTTCGACAAGTAGAACAATGAATGGAACAGGTAGACGGTTGAAATCTTTGTATATATTGCTTCCATATAGTCTAAGAAACATATATGCAAAGCATCCAAACAGTACCATTCGCCAATTTTTTGACCTTCAAGTTTAAGTGAACAGCGAGCCCCATTGTTAATACTTTAACGGAAATTATTTGTAACTTGCGACAAGTAGAACAATGAATCGAACAGGTAGACGGTTGAAATCTTTGTATACATTGCTTCCATATAGTCTAAGAAACATGTACGCAAAGCATCCAAACAGTACCATTCGCCAATTTTTTGTTCTTCAAGTTTAAGTGAACAATGAGACCCATTGTTAATCCTTTATCGGAAATTATTTGTAACTTTCGACAAGTAGAACAATGAATCGAACAGGTAGACGGTTGAAATCTTTGTATATATTGCTTCTATATAGTCTAAGAAACATATATGCAAAGCATCCAAACAGTACAATTCGCCAATTTTTTGTTCTTCAAGTTTAATTGAACAATGAGCCCCATTGTTATTCCTTTATCGGAAATTATTTGTAACTTTCGACAAGTAGAACATTGAATGGAACAGGTAGACGGTTGAAATCTTTGTATATATTGCTTTTATATAGTATAAGAAACATATATGCAAATCATCGAAGCAGTACAATTCGCCAATTTTTTGTTCTTCAAGTTTAAGTGAACTACGAGCCCCATTGTTAATACTTTAACGGAAATTATTTGTAACTTGCGACAAGTAGAACAATTATTATTATTATTATTATTATTTGTTTATTGTATTGAGGCATAGCGCCTATTACAATCTCTCCTTATCATTATTCCTATTCTAGATTGGTTACTGCTTTATTTGTATCTTACTAACTTATTGACTACTTGTTTACATTTTTGGTATTTGATATCTATATTTACATTATCTAGATGTATTGCACTTAGTTTTGGTATTGTTTTACTTCCTTGGTCTCCTCTTGCCTTCTTGTTCTTTATTCATCTAGGCAGAATGCCCTAAGTTTCAAACTGTTTTTTATGTAGTTTGCTAGTTCCCATGCTTGTTTTTCTGTCTTTATTTTTAGTATGTCCATGTAGTTTGTGTCTTTGAATGCTTTTGGGCGTATTTCTGTGTATATGGGGCAGTTGCATATGATATGTTTTCTACTTTCCAGTTCTCCTGTATTGCATGTGCGACACGGGTGGTTTTCGTCTATTTTGTAATATAAGCCATGTCCCATCGATGAACTCCATCCTAGTTTTCCCGCTAGTCTTGCCTGTGCTATTATTCTTTTAATTGCTAATGGAATATTCATTGTTAGGTATCCTTCTTTTCCTGTTGTTTCTTTTCCTATGATTTCTCTGTATATGGGGCTGTATGTGGAGTTTGTTATTCTTGTTGCGTCCTCCTCAGTTAGTTTTTCGAGTATTTTATTTAATATCTCTTGTTGTGTACTGTCCTCTCCTATCTCTTCCCATTCGAGTTCCCCGGTGTGTCCATATCCATATTCGTGTAGTCTACCTTTCAGTTGCGTTATCCAGTTTCTTTTCTTATCGGGTGTTCTACTGTCCAGGGCCTTCAGTTTTTCCAGGCATTTTCTTGGGAATCTTTGTTCGCGCATGTTTCTTATTCGCGACCAGTATCTGAGTGCTCTTTTTATTACTTCCAGTTCTAAGCCTACTCTTCCTGTCTCTTTTCTTACCATGTACCCTGGTGTGCTATTTGCTATTGCTAGCATTTTCTTTATATATCCCGTTTGTATTTTCTCTATTTCTGCTGCGTGGTTTAAACCCCAGATTCCCGCGCCATAGAGTAATGTTGTTTTTACTATGGCTTCAAATAATTTGTCTGCTGACTCCCAGTTGTTTGCTTTTGTGATCATTAAAGGACTCCATATTGTGCCTAGCGCTGTTTTAGCTCTGGCTATGAAGTGTTTTACTGCTGGCCGGAAACTACCAGATTGTGAAAAGGGTACTCCCAGATACACGTATTCCCTGACTTTTTCAATGGCCATCCCATTGTATGTTATCTTTTTCCCTCCTTTCTTCCTATTCGATTTTCTGCACTCTAATAGTTTTGTTTTGTCTGTATTCACCTCTAGTTTGTTCTCTTGACAGTATTTGTGTAGCGTATCTATTTTTTCTTGTAGGTCTATTGGGTTAGTAGCTGTTAGTATTAGGTCGTCCGCAAATAGGAGTAGTTCCATTTCATCAATTATTCTATTATGGCCTTTTTGTTTGAAATATTGATCTATGTCGTGTATCATGAGTGAAAAGAGTGTAGGACTTAGGCTATCTCCTTGAAGTACTCCTTTGCTTATTTTTATACTGTTTGTTGTTTCTGTTCCATTTACTTTTATTCGGGTGACTGCGTGTTGGTATAGGCTGTGTAGTACTTTTATGATTTGTGAACTTATGCCTGCTTTTTGCAGTTTGTGCCAGAGGACTGAGTGCCAAATCGAGTCAAATGCTTTTCGAAAATCTACAAATAGTATATATAGTTTCCCTTTTGGGCGTGCTAACGTCTCGGCAATTTTCGTTTGTAGGACAAAGATGTTGTCTTCACATGACCTGTTCTTTCTAAATCCTGCCTGCCCTTCGGGTAATATATCATAGCTTTCGCACCAAGTATTTATTCTGTTTGCTAGGATGGATGTGAATATCTTTGTGGTAGAGTTGGCCAAGGTTATACCCCTATAGTTATTTAAATCCAGTTTATTTCCTTTTTTATATAACATCACTGTGTTTGTTGTTCCCCAACTTTCTGGGACCTCACCTTTGTATAGAACACGGTTCATCAAGTTTATCATATGGTCTTTCATTTTATTTGGTAGGTGTTTAAGGAATTCATTGGCTATGCCATCCGGTTCTGGTGCCTTCCCCGTTTTCAATTTTTTCAGTACTGTGTTTAGCTCCCTAGGCTGAATTTCTTGGTCCAGGTATGGGTGTCTTGCATCCATAATACAGTACTGAATATCTGTGTTCTCCCTATATATTTCTTTATAATAATTTTCCCATTCCTCTGTATTGATCGTGCATTCTGTTACGCTCCTGCTTCTCAGCTTTCTTATCAGTTTCCAGAAGCTTCTTGAGTCTCTTACGTTCGATATGTCCATCTTTAGCTTTCTGATGTACTCTTCCTTTACTTTGCTTATGGTGTTCCGATATTTCTTCCTTGCTTCTATATATGTTTCCCTTTCTTGTATTTCTTCTGTTTTCCTAAATGCTTTTGCAGCTTCTTTTAGTTCTACCTTGGATTTGTGACATTCCTCATTATACCATATCTTGTTTGTTGCCCTTTTTTTCCCATTTACTCTCTTCTTTTTTGACATTCCTAGTTTGTTGGCTACGTCCTTTATTGCTGATGTTAGTGATGTGTACAGGTTTTCTCCTGTTAGGTTCATGGTTACTTCTTGTTTTTCCAGTTCTTCTCGATAGTTGTCTTGCATATTATTGTCCCATGTCAGTATATTTGTCATCCTTGCTTCTTCTTTTTCTTCCTCTATTCTCTCCCTTTCATTTTTTCCTTTTAGCGTAATTGTTATAGGTAAGTGATCTGACGGTCCTAGTTCCCTAACTTCAAAGTCCTCTATTTCCTGTAGGATGTGTATATCTACCCATGCTAAATCAATTGTGCTGAGACCTTTTGTGTCTATGTATGTGTATTGTCCCCCTCTATCCGCGTTGCTTCTACCATTCAGTACTATGAGCCCTGCTCCTTCCATGGCTTCGCACAGCATCCTTCCTGTTTTGTTGGCTGTTTTGTCTTTTGTGTTTCTGTTGTGTGTGAGGTATGTTAGCTCTGTAATATGTTCTTCTGTTTGGTTATTGTCCCCTATCCTGGCGTTGAAGTCTCCCATTACTATTATTGGTGTGTGTGTTTTTTCTTTGATATCCGTTATCATTTGTTCCAGTGATTTTAATGTCTGTTCGTTTCCTTTTTTTATGTATACATTGCATATTATATACTCTTTTCCTTCTCCTTTTAATTTGGCTTTTATGCATATCCAGGCCTCTGTTATGGATATCACTTCGCACTTGTGTATTGCACTTTCTTTATACATAACGCAAAGG
>CAXDIW010000450.1:0-30000 GCA_963989415.1 Cerceris ruficornis
AACCCAGACCTAACCCAGACCTAACCCAGACCTAACCCAGACCTAACCCAGACCTAACCCACCAGACCTAACCCAGACCTAACCCAGACCTAACCCAGACCTAACCCAGACCTAACCCAGACCTAACCCAGACCTAACCCAGACCTAACCCAGACCTAACCCAGACCTAACCCAGACCTAACCCAGACCTAACCCAGACCTAACCCAGACCTAACCCAGACCTAACCCAGACCTAACCCAGACCTAACCCAGACCTAACCCAGACCTAACCCAGACCTAACCCAGACCTAACCCAGACCTAACCCAGACCTAACCCAGACCTAACCCAGACCTAACCCAGACCTAACCCAGACCTAACCCAGACCTAACCCAGACCTAACCCAGACCTAACCCAGACCTAACCCAGACCTAACCCAGACCTAACCCAGACCTAACCCAGACCTAACCCAGACCTAACCCAGACCTAACCCAGACCTAACCCAGACCTAACCCAGACCTAACCCAGACCTAACCCAGACCTAACCCAGACCTAACCCAGACCTAACCCAGACCTAACCCAGACCTAACCCAGACCTAACCCAGACCTAACCCAGACCTAACCCAGACCTAACCCAGACCTAACCCAGACCTAACCCAGACCTAACCCAGACCTAACCCAGACCTAACCCAGACCTAACCCAGACCTAACCCAGACCTAACCCAGACCTAACCCAGACCTAACCCAGACCTAACCCAGACCTAACCCAGACCTAACCCAGACCTAACCCAGACCTAACCCAGACCTAACCCAGACCTAACCCAGACCTAACCCAGACCTAACCCAGACCTAACCCAGACCTAACCCAGACCTAACCCAGACCTAACCCAGACCTAACCCAGACCTAACCCAGACCTAACCCAGACCTAACCCAGACCTAACCCAGACCTAACCCAGACCTAACCCAGACCTAACCCAGACCTAACCCAGACCTAACCCAGACCTAACCCAGACCTAACCCAGACCTAACCCAGACCTAACCCAGACCTAACCCAGACCTAACCCAGACCTAACCCAGACCTAACCCAGACCTAACCCAGACCTAACCCAGACCTAACCCAGACCTAACCCAGACCTAACCCAGACCTAACCCAGACCTAACCCAGACCTAACCCAGACCTAACCCAGACCTAACCCAGACCTAACCCAGACCTAACCCAGACCTAACCCAGACCTAACCCAGACCTAACCCAGACCTAACCCAGACCTAACCCAGACCTAACCCAGACCTAACCCAGACCTAACCCAGACCTAACCCAGACCTAACCCAGACCTAACCCAGACCTAACCCAGACCTAACCCAGACCTAACCCAGACCTAACCCAGACCTAACCCAGACCTAACCCAGACCTAACCCAGACCTAACCCAGACCTAACCCAGACCTAACCCAGACCTAACCCAGACCTAACCCAGACCTAACCCAGACCTAACCCAGACCTAACCCAGACCTAACCCAGACCTAACCCAGACCTAACCCAGACCTAACCCAGACCTAACCCAGACCTAACCCAGACCTAACCCAGACCTAACCCAGACCTAACCCAGACCTAACCCAGACCTAACCCAGACCTAACCCAGACCTAACCCAGACCTAACCCAGACCTAACCCAGACCTAACCCAGACCTAACCCAGACCTAACCCAGACCTAACCCAGACCTAACCCAGACCTAACCCAGACCTAACCCAGACCTAACCCAGACCTAACCCAGACCTAACCCAGACCTAACCCAGACCTAACCCAGACCTAACCCAGACCTAACCCAGACCTAACCCAGACCTAACCCAGACCTAACCCAGACCTAACCCAGACCTAACCCAGACCTAACCCAGACCTAACCCAGACCTAACCCAGACCTAACCCAGACCTAACCCAGACCTAACCCAGACCTAACCCAGACCTAACCCAGACCTAACCCAGACCTAACCCAGACCTAACCCAGACCTAACCCAGACCTAACCCAGACCTAACCCAGACCTAACCCAGACCTAACCCAGACCTAACCCAGACCTAACCCAGACCTAACCCAGACCTAACCCAGACCTAACCCAGACCTAACCCAGACCTAACCCAGACCTAACCCAGACCTAACCCAGACCTAACCCAGACCTAACCCAGACCTAACCCAGACCTAACCCAGACCTAACCCAGACCTAACCCAGACCTAACCCAGACCTAACCCAGACCTAACCCAGACCTAACCCAGACCTAACCCAGACCTAACCCAGACCTAACCCAGACCTAACCCAGACCTAACCCAGACCTAACCCAGACCTAACCCAGACCTAACCCAGACCTAACCCAGACCTAACCCAGACCTAACCCAGACCTAACCCAGACCTAACCCAGACCTAACCCAGACCTAACCCAGACCTAACCCAGACCTAACCCAGACCTAACCCAGACCTAACCCAGACCTAACCCAGACCTAACCCAGACCTAACCCAGACCTAACCCAGACCTAACCCAGACCTAACCCAGACCTAACCCAGACCTAACCCAGACCTAACCCAGACCTAACCCAGACCTAACCCAGACCTAACCCAGACCTAACCCAGACCTAACCCAGACCTAACCCAGACCTAACCCAGACCTAACCCAGACCTAACCCAGACCTAACCCAGACCTAACCCAGACCTAACCCAGACCTAACCCAGACCTAACCCAGACCTAACCCAGACCTAACCCAGACCTAACCCAGACCTAACCCAGACCTAACCCAGACCTAACCCAGACCTAACCCAGACCTAACCCAGACCTAACCCAGACCTAACCCAGACCTAACCCAGACCTAACCCAGACCTAACCCAGACCTAACCCAGACCTAACCCAGACCTAACCCAGACCTAACCCAGACCTAACCCAGACCTAACCCAGACCTAACCCAGACCTAACCCAGACCTAACCCAGACCTAACCCAGACCTAACCCAGACCTAACCCAGACCTAACCCAGACCTAACCCAGACCTAACCCAGACCTAACCCAGACCTAACCCAGACCTAACCCAGACCTAACCCAGACCTAACCCAGACCTAACCCAGACCTAACCCAGACCTAACCCAGACCTAACCCAGACCTAACCCAGACCTAACCCAGACCTAACCCAGACCTAACCCAGACCTAACCCAGACCTAACCCAGACCTAACCCAGACCTAACCCAGACCTAACCCAGACCTAACCCAGACCTAACCCAGACCTAACCCAGACCTAACCCAGACCTAACCCAGACCTAACCCAGACCTAACCCAGACCTAACCCAGACCTAACCCAGACCTAACCCAGACCTAACCCAGACCTAACCCAGACCTAACCCAGACCTAACCCAGACCTAACCCAGACCTAACCCAGACCTAACCCAGACCTAACCCAGACCTAACCCAGACCTAACCCAGACCTAACCCAGACCTAACCCAGACCTAACCCAGACCTAACCCAGACCTAACCCAGACCTAACCCAGACCTAACCCAGACCTAACCCAGACCTAACCCAGACCTAACCCAGACCTAACCCAGACCTAACCCAGACCTAACCCAGACCTAACCCAGACCTAACCCAGACCTAACCCAGACCTAACCCAGACCTAACCCAGACCTAACCCAGACCTAACCCAGACCTAACCCAGACCTAACCCAGACCTAACCCAGACCTAACCCAGACCTAACCCAGACCTAACCCAGACCTAACCCAGACCTAACCCAGACCTAACCCAGACCTAACCCAGACCTAACCCAGACCTAACCCAGACCTAACCCAGACCTAACCCAGACCTAACCCAGACCTAACCCAGACCTAACCCAGACCTAACCCAGACCTAACCCAGACCTAACCCAGACCTAACCCAGACCTAACCCAGACCTAACCCAGACCTAACCCAGACCTAACCCAGACCTAACCCAGACCTAACCCAGACCTAACCCAGACCTAACCCAGACCTAACCCAGACCTAACCCAGACCTAACCCAGACCTAACCCAGACCTAACCCAGACCTAACCCAGACCTAACCCAGACCTAACCCAGACCTAACCCAGACCTAACCCAGACCTAACCCAGACCTAACCCAGACCTAACCCAGACCTAACCCAGACCTAACCCAGACCTAACCCAGACCTAACCCAGACCTAACCCAGACCTAACCCAGACCTAACCCAGACCTAACCCAGACCTAACCCAGACCTAACCCAGACCTAACCCAGACCTAACCCAGACCTAACCCAGACCTAACCCAGACCTAACCCAGACCTAACCCAGACCTAACCCAGACCTAACCCAGACCTAACCCAGACCTAACCCAGACCTAACCCAGACCTAACCCAGACCTAACCCAGACCTAACCCAGACCTAACCCAGACCTAACCCAGACCTAACCCAGACCTAACCCAGACCTAACCCAGACCTAACCCAGACCTAACCCAGACCTAACCCAGACCTAACCCAGACCTAACCCAGACCTAACCCAGACCTAACCCAGACCTAACCCAGACCTAACCCAGACCTAACCCAGACCTAACCCAGACCTAACCCAGACCTAACCCAGACCTAACCCAGACCTAACCCAGACCTAACCCAGACCTAACCCAGACCTAACCCAGACCTAACCCAGACCTAACCCAGACCTAACCCAGACCTAACCCAGACCTAACCCAGACCTAACCCAGACCTAACCCAGACCTAACCCAGACCTAACCCAGACCTAACCCAGACCTAACCCAGACCTAACCCAGACCTAACCCAGACCTAACCCAGACCTAACCCAGACCTAACCCAGACCTAACCCAGACCTAACCCAGACCTAACCCAGACCTAACCCAGACCTAACCCAGACCTAACCCAGACCTAACCCAGACCTAACCCAGACCTAACCCAGACCTAACCCAGACCTAACCCAGACCTAACCCAGACCTAACCCAGACCTAACCCAGACCTAACCCAGACCTAACCCAGACCTAACCCAGACCTAACCCAGACCTAACCCAGACCTAACCCAGACCTAACCCAGACCTAACCCAGACCTAACCCAGACCTAACCCAGACCTAACCCAGACCTAACCCAGACCTAACCCAGACCTAACCCAGACCTAACCCAGACCTAACCCAGACCTAACCCAGACCTAACCCAGACCTAACCCAGACCTAACCCAGACCTAACCCAGACCTAACCCAGACCTAACCCAGACCTAACCCAGACCTAACCCAGACCTAACCCAGACCTAACCCAGACCTAACCCAGACCTAACCCAGACCTAACCCAGACCTAACCCAGACCTAACCCAGACCTAACCCAGACCTAACCCAGACCTAACCCAGACCTAACCCAGACCTAACCCAGACCTAACCCAGACCTAACCCAGACCTAACCCAGACCTAACCCAGACCTAACCCAGACCTAACCCAGACCTAACCCAGACCTAACCCAGACCTAACCCAGACCTAACCCAGACCTAACCCAGACCTAACCCAGACCTAACCCAGACCTAACCCAGACCTAACCCAGACCTAACCCAGACCTAACCCAGACCTAACCCAGACCTAACCCAGACCTAACCCAGACCTAACCCAGACCTAACCCAGACCTAACCCAGACCTAACCCAGACCTAACCCAGACCTAACCCAGACCTAACCCAGACCTAACCCAGACCTAACCCAGACCTAACCCAGACCTAACCCAGACCTAACCCAGACCTAACCCAGACCTAACCCAGACCTAACCCAGACCTAACCCAGACCTAACCCAGACCTAACCCAGACCTAACCCAGACCTAACCCAGACCTAACCCAGACCTAACCCAGACCTAACCCAGACCTAACCCAGACCTAACCCAGACCTAACCCAGACCTAACCCAGACCTAACCCAGACCTAACCCAGACCTAACCCAGACCTAACCCAGACCTAACCCAGACCTAACCCAGACCTAACCCAGACCTAACCCAGACCTAACCCAGACCTAACCCAGACCTAACCCAGACCTAACCCAGACCTAACCCAGACCTAACCCAGACCTAACCCAGACCTAACCCAGACCTAACCCAGACCTAACCCAGACCTAACCCAGACCTAACCCAGACCTAACCCAGACCTAACCCAGACCTAACCCAGACCTAACCCAGACCTAACCCAGACCTAACCCAGACCTAACCCAGACCTAACCCAGACCTAACCCAGACCTAACCCAGACCTAACCCAGACCTAACCCAGACCTAACCCAGACCTAACCCAGACCTAACCCAGACCTAACCCAGACCTAACCCAGACCTAACCCAGACCTAACCCAGACCTAACCCAGACCTAACCCAGACCTAACCCAGACCTAACCCAGACCTAACCCAGACCTAACCCAGACCTAACCCAGACCTAACCCAGACCTAACCCAGACCTAACCCAGACCTAACCCAGACCTAACCCAGACCTAACCCAGACCTAACCCAGACCTAACCCAGACCTAACCCAGACCTAACCCAGACCTAACCCAGACCTAACCCAGACCTAACCCAGACCTAACCCAGACCTAACCCAGACCTAACCCAGACCTAACCCAGACCTAACCCAGACCTAACCCAGACCTAACCCAGACCTAACCCAGACCTAACCCAGACCTAACCCAGACCTAACCCAGACCTAACCCAGACCTAACCCAGACCTAACCCAGACCTAACCCAGACCTAACCCAGACCTAACCCAGACCTAACCCAGACCTAACCCAGACCTAACCCAGACCTAACCCAGACCTAACCCAGACCTAACCCAGACCTAACCCAGACCTAACCCAGACCTAACCCAGACCTAACCCAGACCTAACCCAGACCTAACCCAGACCTAACCCAGACCTAACCCAGACCTAACCCAGACCTAACCCAGACCTAACCCAGACCTAACCCAGACCTAACCCAGACCTAACCCAGACCTAACCCAGACCTAACCCAGACCTAACCCAGACCTAACCCAGACCTAACCCAGACCTAACCCAGACCTAACCCAGACCTAACCCAGACCTAACCCAGACCTAACCCAGACCTAACCCAGACCTAACCCAGACCTAACCCAGACCTAACCCAGACCTAACCCAGACCTAACCCAGACCTAACCCAGACCTAACCCAGACCTAACCCAGACCTAACCCAGACCTAACCCAGACCTAACCCAGACCTAACCCAGACCTAACCCAGACCTAACCCAGACCTAACCCAGACCTAACCCAGACCTAACCCAGACCTAACCCAGACCTAACCCAGACCTAACCCAGACCTAACCCAGACCTAACCCAGACCTAACCCAGACCTAACCCAGACCTAACCCAGACCTAACCCAGACCTAACCCAGACCTAACCCAGACCTAACCCAGACCTAACCCAGACCTAACCCAGACCTAACCCAGACCTAACCCAGACCTAACCCAGACCTAACCCAGACCTAACCCAGACCTAACCCAGACCTAACCCAGACCTAACCCAGACCTAACCCAGACCTAACCCAGACCTAACCCAGACCTAACCCAGACCTAACCCAGACCTAACCCAGACCTAACCCAGACCTAACCCAGACCTAACCCAGACCTAACCCAGACCTAACCCAGACCTAACCCAGACCTAACCCAGACCTAACCCAGACCTAACCCAGACCTAACCCAGACCTAACCCAGACCTAACCCAGACCTAACCCAGACCTAACCCAGACCTAACCCAGACCTAACCCAGACCTAACCCAGACCTAACCCAGACCTAACCCAGACCTAACCCAGACCTAACCCAGACCTAACCCAGACCTAACCCAGACCTAACCCAGACCTAACCCAGACCTAACCCAGACCTAACCCAGACCTAACCCAGACCTAACCCAGACCTAACCCAGACCTAACCCAGACCTAACCCAGACCTAACCCAGACCTAACCCAGACCTAACCCAGACCTAACCCAGACCTAACCCAGACCTAACCCAGACCTAACCCAGACCTAACCCAGACCTAACCCAGACCTAACCCAGACCTAACCCAGACCTAACCCAGACCTAACCCAGACCTAACCCAGACCTAACCCAGACCTAACCCAGACCTAACCCAGACCTAACCCAGACCTAACCCAGACCTAACCCAGACCTAACCCAGACCTAACCCAGACCTAACCCAGACCTAACCCAGACCTAACCCAGACCTAACCCAGACCTAACCCAGACCTAACCCAGACCTAACCCAGACCTAACCCAGACCTAACCCAGACCTAACCCAGACCTAACCCAGACCTAACCCAGACCTAACCCAGACCTAACCCAGACCTAACCCAGACCTAACCCAGACCTAACCCAGACCTAACCCAGACCTAACCCAGACCTAACCCAGACCTAACCCAGACCTAACCCAGACCTAACCCAGACCTAACCCAGACCTAACCCAGACCTAACCCAGACCTAACCCAGACCTAACCCAGACCTAACCCAGACCTAACCCAGACCTAACCCAGACCTAACCCAGACCTAACCCAGACCTAACCCAGACCTAACCCAGACCTAACCCAGACCTAACCCAGACCTAACCCAGACCTAACCCAGACCTAACCCAGACCTAACCCAGACCTAACCCAGACCTAACCCAGACCTAACCCAGACCTAACCCAGACCTAACCCAGACCTAACCCAGACCTAACCCAGACCTAACCCAGACCTAACCCAGACCTAACCCAGACCTAACCCAGACCTAACCCAGACCTAACCCAGACCTAACCCAGACCTAACCCAGACCTAACCCAGACCTAACCCAGACCTAACCCAGACCTAACCCAGACCTAACCCAGACCTAACCCAGACCTAACCCAGACCTAACCCAGACCTAACCCAGACCTAACCCAGACCTAACCCAGACCTAACCCAGACCTAACCCAGACCTAACCCAGACCTAACCCAGACCTAACCCAGACCTAACCCAGACCTAACCCAGACCTAACCCAGACCTAACCCAGACCTAACCCAGACCTAACCCAGACCTAACCCAGACCTAACCCAGACCTAACCCAGACCTAACCCAGACCTAACCCAGACCTAACCCAGACCTAACCCAGACCTAACCCAGACCTAACCCAGACCTAACCCAGACCTAACCCAGACCTAACCCAGACCTAACCCAGACCTAACCCAGACCTAACCCAGACCTAACCCAGACCTAACCCAGACCTAACCCAGACCTAACCCAGACCTAACCCAGACCTAACCCAGACCTAACCCAGACCTAACCCAGACCTAACCCAGACCTAACCCAGACCTAACCCAGACCTAACCCAGACCTAACCCAGACCTAACCCAGACCTAACCCAGACCTAACCCAGACCTAACCCAGACCTAACCCAGACCTAACCCAGACCTAACCCAGACCTAACCCAGACCTAACCCAGACCTAACCCAGACCTAACCCAGACCTAACCCAGACCTAACCCAGACCTAACCCAGACCTAACCCAGACCTAACCCAGACCTAACCCAGACCTAACCCAGACCTAACCCAGACCTAACCCAGACCTAACCCAGACCTAACCCAGACCTAACCCAGACCTAACCCAGACCTAACCCAGACCTAACCCAGACCTAACCCAGACCTAACCCAGACCTAACCCAGACCTAACCCAGACCTAACCCAGACCTAACCCAGACCTAACCCAGACCTAACCCAGACCTAACCCAGACCTAACCCAGACCTAACCCAGACCTAACCCAGACCTAACCCAGACCTAACCCAGACCTAACCCAGACCTAACCCAGACCTAACCCAGACCTAACCCAGACCTAACCCAGACCTAACCCAGACCTAACCCAGACCTAACCCAGACCTAACCCAGACCTAACCCAGACCTAACCCAGACCTAACCCAGACCTAACCCAGACCTAACCCAGACCTAACCCAGACCTAACCCAGACCTAACCCAGACCTAACCCAGACCTAACCCAGACCTAACCCAGACCTAACCCAGACCTAACCCAGACCTAACCCAGACCTAACCCAGACCTAACCCAGACCTAACCCAGACCTAACCCAGACCTAACCCAGACCTAACCCAGACCTAACCCAGACCTAACCCAGACCTAACCCAGACCTAACCCAGACCTAACCCAGACCTAACCCAGACCTAACCCAGACCTAACCCAGACCTAACCCAGACCTAACCCAGACCTAACCCAGACCTAACCCAGACCTAACCCAGACCTAACCCAGACCTAACCCAGACCTAACCCAGACCTAACCCAGACCTAACCCAGACCTAACCCAGACCTAACCCAGACCTAACCCAGACCTAACCCAGACCTAACCCAGACCTAACCCAGACCTAACCCAGACCTAACCCAGACCTAACCCAGACCTAACCCAGACCTAACCCAGACCTAACCCAGACCTAACCCAGACCTAACCCAGACCTAACCCAGACCTAACCCAGACCTAACCCAGACCTAACCCAGACCTAACCCAGACCTAACCCAGACCTAACCCAGACCTAACCCAGACCTAACCCAGACCTAACCCAGACCTAACCCAGACCTAACCCAGACCTAACCCAGACCTAACCCAGACCTAACCCAGACCTAACCCAGACCTAACCCAGACCTAACCCAGACCTAACCCAGACCTTTTTTTTTTTTTTTTTTTTTTTTACGTGAGGAAATCTTGCATAGAGACCCGCTGCCTGAGGGGGCAGCGGGTACTGTTGGATTCTTACCAACTAAAACCTCACGGTGACCTCCTCTACCGCTTATAGGGTGTATCCCAGGGACCGCGCTAGCGATGCTTCCAGGATACACCCCGTGCGACTGCTCCCGGTGTGGGCGCCCTTTAAGGCGCCCACCCCGGGGCTTTCCCCAAAGACAAGGAGCCGACGTGTGGTCACACACACGCCGTCTCCCCCCCCATCAGCCGTGGTGTGCAATGCGGTGCTGGGGCCCTCACCCCAACACCGCCCACGACGTGGGATCCTGTGCGAGGCGCCAAGCGATGCAAGGCATCCCTTGGAACCCCGCACAGTTCCCTCTCTCCCCCCCTTTATGCTACCGCGAGAGGCGCAGAGGCATGCCGTGGCATCCCCCTACCTCCCTCGCGGCGCTTCCAAAAACCCCATTGCTACCGTGAGAGGCGCGGAGGGATGCAAGCATCCCTCCACCTCCCTCACGGCGCCTCCCGAGCCCGTTTGCTACCGCGAGAAAGGTCGGGAGATGCAAGCATCTCCGGACCCCCCTCGCGGCGCTCCCCCGTCCCGCCACCTTATCTCCTCCGCGGGCGACGGCGTGTGGGTCGCCGCCCCCGCTCTCCCTCTCTCTCCCTCTCGGCGACCTCCTTCATTGTGAGAACATTCTCACAAAAGGAGGCCACCGCCTTCCACTTCCTCTCGCTGTCCACCATCTCCCTGACAACTGTGGGCAGCGAGAGGTCGTCGCCTATCTCTACTGTCATGACACGGCGCTGCTCCGCCCATACTGGACAGAACTCCAAAGTGTGCTGCGCCGTGTCATCCTCCTCGTCGCAATGGTGACACCTCGCCGTCGCCTCCTTCCCTATCCGACACAGGTACTCCCCGAAGCAACCATGCCCCGAGAGCACCTGCGTCAGACGATAAGTGAGCCTGCCATGTCGCCTATCCACCCACTCTCTCATAAGCGGGCGGATGGCCCGAACAGCGCGCTTATCGGCGTTCTGTGGCTCGTCTAACCATGCGAGCCACTTCGCCCACGCACGCTGCTCGGCCTGACGTCGGACATCATCCTCCTCGATCCGTTGTCCTGACGGGTCCCCCCCGCCCCGGCGCGGAGCACGGAGGCCAGAGTAGACCTCCGCGTCCATAACTGCCAGGAAACGGAAGGGGATGGATCCCGCCAGAACCGTCGCCACCGCGTAGGAGATCGTGCGGTATCCCCGCACGACCCTGACGGCCAACAGTCTGTGCACCTTGCAGAGCACTTCCTTGCCCCTCCTGTTGACCGCCAAGCCGCCGGCCCATATCGGCGCCCCGTAGAGGGCCATGGACCGGACGACTCCCACGTAAAGTCGACGACGCTCCTCCCCTGGCCCACCCAGATTGGGCGCGAGGCGACAAAGACATGCCGCCGCGCGTTCCAACCGGGGAGCCAATAGATCGAGATGATGCCCGAACCGCCAGTAACTGTCCACCGTGAGCCCGAGGTACTTGAACCTCCGACTCACGGGGACGCAGGACTCACCTACCTTCAGAGACGCCTTGGAAGGGATCCCTCGGCCAGTGGACCCACAAATCCACATGGCCTCGGTCTTGGCCGTGGCCACCCTTAAACCAAGGCGCTCTATCTCGGCGACGACGAGGTGTACCGCTTCTTCCGCGGCACTCACCGCCCTCTTCCAATCACTCCCGGTGGCGATGATCATCGTGTCGTCGGCATAAACTACCAACGACACGCCACCGGGAAGCTCCACCCGCAGGACTGCGTCATACGCGAGGTTCCATAAGAGGGGGCCCAACACGGACCCCTGCGGAACCCCACGACGCACCTGCCTCTCCTCTCTGCCGTCACGACCGATCCACTCGATGCTCCTGTCCCGAAGGTACTCCCGGATTATCTCTCCGAGGTAGGGCGGCACTCGATGATAATCTAGCGCACGCCCTATAGCACCCCAGGAGACGGTGTTGAACGCGTTGGCGATATCCAATGAGATAGCCAACGCAACACCGCCTCCCGCCACCACTGGCTCCGTCAGGGCTCTGACTCTGCCGATCGCATCGACAGTAGAGCGCCCCTGACGGAAGCCGTACTGGGCCTCGGAAAGGTCCGGGCCCTCTCGGGACAGGTGCCCGACGAGGCGGCCGGCAATCACTCTCTCCAGTAACTTGCCAGCCTCGTCGAGCAAACAGATCGGCCTATACGCAGAGGGAGAGTCTGCGGGCTTGCCTTCCTTTTGGAGGAGGACAAGTTTCCCTCTCTTCCAACTTGGGGGGAACCTTCCCGACCTCAAACACGTGTCGAAAAGACGCTTGAGGCCGGGCTGCAGGACACCTAACGCTATCACCCAGACACGTCCCGGGATACCATCGGGGCCTGGTGCCGTGTTACGGGCAGCCAGACGCCTAATGGCCCGGGCGAGCTCCTCGTCGCTGATCCCCAATTCGTCCGTCCAGATGGTCTGGGCGGGCGGCTCGACGGGTGGCTCCCTCTCGCCCTCGCAAGGGAAGAGGGTTGACACAACCACCCGGAGCAGTTGGGGATCCATGCGTTCCGTGAGCGGAGGCGCCCATGGCCTGAGTTTTCTCATGACCATCTTATACGGGCGCCCCCACGGATCCGCATCTAGACTCGCGAGGAGCTCCTTCCATGCCTGGGTCTTCGCGTCCAGGATGGCCAGGCGAAGAGTACGTCGCGCCGCGGAAAACTCGCGGCGCAACTCTAACACCTCTGCCTCCGTGAACCGTCTCTTGCGACGGGCTCGGGTGTACTGGCGTCGGGCTCGCACACAAGCCGTGCGGAGATCTGCGATCTCTGCCGACCACCAGTACACCGACCCCCCTCGACGTGGCGCGCTGGCCCGGGGTAGCGTGGCGTCACAAATCGACGTCATTACTTCCCGGAACCAACACGCCCCCAACTCTGGGTCGTCGAGGGTGTCGCCTGGCATGTCTTGCCAGGCGATCACGGAGGCTGCCATCCTTACAGTGTCCTGCTGCAGACGCCGGAGCGTCCACCGTGGTGACGGGTGCTCACGACGGGGTCCCTCTCGCGAAGGCGTAGCGGATATATCGATAATGATATAGAGGTGGTCACTGAGTGTGGCCACCTCCTCCGCTACCCTCCACTGGGACACACGGCGCGCGATACCCGGGCTTGCGAAAGTCAGATCGACTATCGACTCACCCCGGGCATGCACGCACGTGCTCACGGTCCCTGCGTTCAACAGAACGAGGCCGTGACCCGCAGTCCACTCTAACAACGCGTCGCCCTTTGGCGTCGTGCTGGGACTACCCCACGCGGCTGCGTGGGCGTTAAAGTCTCCCAGCACGATCACTGGGCGAGACGGACAGCTCAGCAAGAACTGCCCGACCTCGTCCAGGAAGGCCTCGAATAATCTGAGGCCTTTCGCCGGCGACACGTAGCACCCTATCACCACAGGTTCCCCCCAAGAAACCGCCACAAATCCCCGACCTCGATATAACACCTCGCAGGCCGGGGCTCCTCGCTCCAAACTCCACGTGATCGCCGCTACGCCGTCCAGGTCCCCTGCCCAGTCAGGGCGACTAAGGACCCGGTACGGCTCGGCGATCACTGCCAGTCCAACTTCCATCTGCCGGACGGATTGGATCATCAGATCCTGAGCCGCCCGACAGTGGTTGAGGTTGCACTGGAGAAGGCGTGCTGGCATTATGGAGCCGCTGTAACTGCCTCCTCCAGGCTCACCTCAGGTTGGACTGGCGCCACTCCTTCCGCAGGGGGGGGATCCTGCGTCCCCCCTGCCTCCACCTCCATCTCCTCGACTACGGGTGGGGCTCCCCCCTTCTGGGGGCAAGCCTCTCCACTCGTGCCGGCCCGGGGCACAGTTCCACTCGCGGCCTTATCCTTGGCCTTGCGAGTGGGTGGGTGACAAGCCGGTCCACCCAACCTGTGCCCCGACGGCCGCCCCAAGTCCGAGCATATCGGGCACTTGGGCGCGGCCGTACATCCTGCAGCTCTGTGGGAGGCCCCTCCGCACTTATAGCAGAGACCGCTCCGGTCGACAGAGCTCTTACAGCTCTGCCGAACGTGTCCGGTTTCGAGGCACCGGAAGCACTGGAGCGGTCTCTGCTGCAACGCCGTCACCCTCGCTTGGAAGAACTGGACGGTGACATGTCCAGCTCTCTCCAGCTTCCTCGCTGCTGTGAGAGGGCATCTCACCCACGCCGAAAAGAGACCGGAGTTGTCTCTCCGGATCTCCCCGACGCGTACATCCGCCCTCCCACAGTCCCCGGCGTCGGCAAGGGCCTCCTTCACTGCCTCCGGGTTCGCCATCTCGGTGAGCCCGGAGATTCGGAGCTCGGCGGTCTTCTGGGGGCAAGACACTCTTACCCCCGAACCCGTGAACTCCTTCTCGAGGGCGGCCCTTAACCCTCCGGCTTTAAGTATGCCGTCGGGTCCGGGGATCTCTATCACGAGAGCCCCGGTGGCCGCCCTCTTCGGCCGCATCTTCTCGATGCCCAGGGCAGATAAGCTTACCCTGGGCATCACCTGTTCAAGTTGTTTGCCCAGGTTCTCCTCCTGTCCAGCCGGTGCCGTTATTGATACCGCCGCCGTTCTCGGCGGCTTTGGTAACTTTGGCTTCGCCGGCTGGACCACCTCTCCTCCCTTCTTCGCTGGGGGGGCCGCGCGGATAACTCGCGCTTGACCCCCCTTGGCGACTGGTGGAGCGGCAGAGGGAGCAGAGGATTTCTTCCCCTTCTTCTTCTTACCTCTCCGAACCACCAGCGCCCACGTCTCCTCAAACGCCTTGTCCCTCTCCTGATTCTCCTTCCTCTCCTTCTCCTTCTTCCCTCCATCTTCCCGGTCAGGGGGTTTGGCTCCAGACGCTGCGTTGGGTTTGACGGTAGCAGCGGACAATGATTTGCCCGCTGCCATCACCAACGCCGCGCCCTTCGCTCCCCCTGCCGGTACCTCCTTCTTCCTCGCCCCCGACCTGGGTCTCTCTTGACGAGGCTGGGCCGCCATGTTCAGCCCAGCCAGTGCGCGACCCAGGTCCTCTATCTTTCTGGCCATGGAATCTTCCATGGCCCTCATCCGCCTCTCAAACTCCTCCGACTGGCGCTCCAGCATGACCGTTATACGGTCCGGAACGCCATCGGAGGTCTCCCCTATCTCCATGGGAGTCTCCCTAGCTGGAGGCTCCCCACCTCTCCTCCTCGTCGTCAACGCCGTCGCTGTCGTTGCAGGGGGGGGATCTTTATCCGGATCCTGCCCCCTGTTCTCCAGGCGTCTTCTCAGGCGGACTACTTCCGACCTGAGGCGGCAGCACTCTCTCTCCTTAGAGCGCGAATCCTCTCCCATGGACGCAGCGGCCTCAACATACGCCTGGTGCGTCTTCTGGAGGGCGTGGTACCGCCGCTCCCACCCTCCCTGCCTGATGACGATCTCTCGGGCGGGGCGGTCCGGGTTCTCGGCTCTCTCCGCTCTCCCGATCACCTCCTCCGTCATAGTGTAGAGATCCCGGGCTGCCAAGCGGAGTTCCCGGTGGTCGGTCGTCTTGAGGTTGCTTGCGCGGTCCGCAACTCTGACGACCGTCTCCAGGCGCTCCTTTGACCGGGCCATGATTTCCTCCAGCTTCATCACCTCCGCATTCTTGCGGAGGTGACTTTGTGAAGGGAGGCCCTTCATTCCAGGCCCCAGCTTCTTGGGGTTCACGAAGATGCCCTTCGGCCTTCCCCTCTTACTCTTCGTGACCACCTCCTCCTCCTCCTCCTCCTCGCCGCTGGACTCGACGACGGTGCACTCCCCGCTGCTCTCCGATTCCACCTTCGCCCAGATTCTGCTTGCAGCGGGGCGTCTCTCTCGGCCTGGCAGGAAAGTGACGTCGTCGTCAGAGTCCTTGTCCTCCTCCACCGCGCCCATCTCCACTTCATCCACTCCATGCTCCTCTCTCACTCTCTTCTTCCTCCCCTCTCCCGAGGCGGTGTGCGTCCTCGGTTCCTCTCCCTCTCCCTCTTTGGACGTGCTGGGACCGGGAACGGGCTCCTTGGTCCATCGCGGCACCAAGGGAACCAGCTCCACGTCGCTGCCGAACCGCGAGAGTCTATCTAGACTACGCGCGATCGACAGCCTCCCCCTCTTCGCCGTCCCTCTTCCTCTCACGCCGTCCGTAGTATATGGCTCTTCTGAGGCCTGACGGGGTACCTCAGATAGCCCACGGTTGCTCGATAACGACGTGGCGGGGCCCGCTCGACCACCCGCAACCTAACCCAGACCTAACCCAGACCTAACCCAGACCTAACCCAGACCTTTTTTTTTTTTTTTTTTTTAACGTGAGGAAATCTTGCATAGAGACCCGCTGCCTGAGGGGGCAGCGGGTACTGTTGGATTCTTACCAACTAAAACCTCACGGTGACTACCTCTACCGCTTATAGGGTGTATCCCAGGGACCGCGCTAGCGATGCTTCCAGGATACACCCCGTGCGACTGCTCCCGGTGTGGGCGCCCTTTAAGGCGCCCACCCCGGGGCTTTCCCCAAAGACAAGGAGCCGACGTGTGGTCACACACACGCCGTCTCCCCCCCCCATCAGCCGTGGTGTGCAATGCGGTGCTGGGGCCCTCACCCCAACACCGCCCACGACGTGGGATCCTGTGCGAGGCGCCAAGCGATGCTAGGCATCCCTTGGAACCCCGCACAGTTCCCTCTCCCCCCCCTTTATGCTACCGCGAGAGGCGCAGAGGGATGCCGTGGCATCCCCCTACCTCCCTCGCGGCGCTTCCAAAAACCCCATTGCTACCGTGAGAGGCGCGGAGGGATGCAAGCATCCCTCCACCTCCCTCACGGCGCCTCCCGAACCCGTTTGCTACCGCGAGAAAGGTCGGGAGATGCAAGCATCTCCGGACCCCCCTCGCGGCGCTCCCCCGTCCCGCCACCTTATCTCCTCCGCGGGCGACGGCGTGTGGGTCGCCGTCCCCGCTCTCCCTCTCTCTCCCTCTCGGCGACCTCCTTCATTGTGAGAACTTTCTCACAAAAGGAGGCCACCGCCTTCCACTTCCTCTCGCTGTCCACCATCTCCCTGACAACTGTGGGCAGCGAGAGGTCGTCGCCTATCTCTACTGTCATGACACGGCGCTGCTCTGCCCATACTGGACAGAACTCCAGAGTGTGCTGCGCCGTGTCATCCTCCTCGTCGCAATGGTGACACCTCGCCGTCGCCTCCTTCCCTATCCGACACAGGTACTCCCCGAAGCAACCATGCCCCGAGAGCACCTGCGTCAGACGATAAGTGAGCCTGCCATGTCGCCTATCCACCCACTCTCTCATGAGCGGGCGGATGGCCCGAACAGCGCGCTTATCGGCGTTCTGTGGCTCGTCTAACCATGCGAGCCACTTCGCCCACGCACGCTGCTCGGCCTGACGTCGGACATCATCCTCCTCGATCCGTTGTCCTGACGGGTCCCCCCCGCCCCGGCGCGGAGCACGGAGGCCAGAGTAGACCTCCGCGTCCATAACTGCCAGGAAACGGAAGGGGATGGATCCCGCCAGAACCGTCGCCACCGCGTAGGAGATCGTGCGGTATCCCCGCACGACCCTGACGGCCAACAGTCTGTGCACCTTGCAGAGCACTTCCTTGCCCCTCCTGTTGACCGCCAAGCCGCCGGCCCATATCGGCGCCCCGTAGAGGGCCATGGACCGGACGACTCCCACGTAAAGTCGACGACGCTCCTCCCCTGGCCCACCCAGATTGGGCGCGAGGCGACAAAGACATGCCGCCGCGCGTTCCAACCGGGGAGCCAATAGATCGAGATGATGCCCGAACCGCCAGTAACTGTCCACCGTGAGCCCAAGGTACTTGAACCTCCGACTCACGGGGACGCAGGACTCACCTACCTTCAGAGACGCCTTGGAAGGGATCCCTCGGCCAGTGGACCCACAAATCCACATGGCCTCGGTCTTGGCCGTGGCCACCCTTAAACCAAGGCGCTCTATCTCGGCGACGACGAGGTGTACCGCTTCTTCCGCGGCACTCACCGCCCTCTTCCAATCACTCCCGGTGGCGATGATCATCGTGTCGTCGGCATAAACTACCAACGACACGCCACCGGGAAGCTCCACCCGCAGGACTGCGTCATACGCGAGGTTCCATAAGAGGGGGCCCAACACGGACCCCTGCGGAACCCCACGACGCACCTGCCTCTCCTCTCTGCCGTCACGACCGATCCACTCGATGCTCCTGTCCCGAAGGTACTCCCGGATTATCTCTCCGAGGTAGGGCGGCACTCGATGATAATCCAGCGCTCGCCGTATAGCACCCCAGGAGACGGTGTTGAACGCGTTGGCGATATCCAACGAGATAGCCAACGCAACACCGCCTCCCGCCACCACTGGCTCCGTCAGGGCTCTGACTCTGCCGATCGCATCGACAGTAGAGCGCCCCTGACGGAAGCCGTACTGGGCCTCGGAAAGGTCCGGGCCCTCTCGGGACAGGTGCCCGACGAGGCGGCCGGCAATCACTCTCTCCAGTAACTTGCCAGCCTCGTCGAGCAAACAGATCGGCCTATACGCAGAGGGAGAGTCTGCGGGCTTGCCTTCCTTTTGGAGGAGGACAAGTTTCCCTCTCTTCCAACTTGGGGGGAACCTTCCCGACCTCAAACACGTGTCGAAAAGACGCTTGAGGCCGGGCTGCAGGACACCTAACGCTATCACCCAGACACGTCCCGGGATACCATCGGGGCCTGGTGCCGTGTTACGGGCAGCCAGACGCCTAATGGCCCGGGCGAGCTCCCCGTCGCTGATCCCCAATTCGTCCGTCCAGATGGTCCGGGCGGGCGGCTCGACGGGTGGCTCCCTCTCGCCCTCGCAAGGGAAGAGGGTTGACACAACCACCCGGAGCAGTTGGGGATCCATGCGTTCCGTGAGCGGAGGCGCCCATGGCCTGAGTTTTCTCATGACCATCTTATACGGGCGCCCCCACGGATCCGCATCTAGACTCGCGAGGAGCTCCTTCCATGCCTGGGTCTTCGCGTCCAGGATGGCCAGGCGAAGAGTACGTCGCGCCGCGGAAAACTCGCGGCGCAACTCTAACACCTCTGCCTCCGTGAACCGTCTCTTGCGACGGGCTCGGGTGTACTGGCGTCGGGCTCGCACACAAGCCGTGCGGAGATCTGCGATCTCTGCCGACCACCAGTACACCGACCCCCCTCGACGTGGCGCGCTGGCCCGGGGTAGCGTGGCGTCACAAATCGACGTCATTACTTCCCGGAACCAACACGCCCCCAACTCTGGGTCGTCGAGGGTGTCGCCTGGCATGTCTTGCCAGGCGATCACGGAGGCTGCCATCCTTACAGTGTCCTGCTGCAGACGCCGGAGCGTCCACCGTGGTGACGGGTGCTCACGACGGGGTCCCTCTCGCGAAGGCGTAGCGGATATATCGATAATGATATAGAGGTGGTCACTGAGTGTGGCCACCTCCTCCGCTACCCTCCACTGGGACACACGGCGCGCGATACCCGGGCTTGCGAAAGTCAGATCGACTATCGACTCACCCCGGGCATGCACGCACGTGCTCACGGTCCCTGCGTTCAACAGAACGAGGCCGTGACCTAACCCAGACCTAACCCAGACCTAACCCAGACCTAACCCAGACCTTTTTTTTTTTTTTTTTTTTTTTTTTTTTTTTACGTGAGGAAATCTTGCATAGAGACCCGCCGCTGAGGGACGGCGGGTACTGTTGGATTCTTACCAACTAAAACCTCACGGTGACTACCTCTACCGCTTATAGGGTGTATCCCAGGGACCGCGCTAGCGATGCTTCCAGGATACACCCCGTGCGACTGCTCCCGGTGTGGGCGCCCTTTAAGGCGCCCACCCCGGGGCTTTCCCCAAAGACAAGGAGCCGACGTGTGGTCACACACACGCCGTCTCCCCCCCCATCAGCCGTGGTGTGCAATGCGGTGCTGGGGCCCTCACCCCAACACCGCCCACGACGTGGGATCCTGTGCGAGGCGCCAAGCGATGCTAGGCATCCCTTGGAACCCCGCACAGTTCCCTCTCTCCCCCCCTTTATGCTACCGCGAGAGGCGCAGAGGGATGCCGTGGCATCCCCCCACCTCCCTCGCGGCGCTTCCAAAAACCCCATTGCTACCGTGAGAGGCGCGGAGGGATGCAAGCATCCCTCCACCTCCCTCACGGCGCCTCCCGAACCCGTTTGCTACCGCGAGAAAGGTCGGGAGATGCAAGCATCTCCGGACCCCCCTCGCGGCGCTCCCCCATCCCGCCACCTTAGCTCCTCCGCGGGCGACGGCGTGTGGGTCGCCGTCCCCGCTCTCCCTCTCTCTCCCTCTCGGCGACCTCCTTCATTGTGAGAACTTTCTCACAAAAGGAGGCCACCGCCTTCCACTTCCTCTCGCTGTCCACCATCTCCCTGACAACTGTGGGCAGCGAGAGGTCGTCGCCTATCTCTACTGTCATGACACGGCGCTGCTCCGCCCATACTGGACAGAACTCCAGAGTGTGCTGCGCCGTGTCATCCTCCTCGTCGCAATGGTGACACCTCGCCGTCGCCTCCTTCCCTATCCGACACAGGTACTCCCCGAAGCAACCATGCCCCGAGAGCACCTGCGTCAGACGATAAGTGAGCCTGCCATGTCGCCTATCCACCCACTCTCTCATAAGCGGGCGGATGGCCCGAACAGCGCGCTTATCGGCGTTCTGTGGCTCGTCTAACCATGCGAGCCACTTCGCCCACGCACGCTGCTCGGCCTGACGTCGGACATCATCCTCCTCGATCCGTTGTCCTGACGGGTCCCCCCCGCCCCGGCGCGGAGCACGGAGGCCAGAGTAGACCTCCGCGTCCATAACTGCCAGGAAACGGAAGGGGATGGATCCCGCCAGAACCGTCGCCACCGCGTAGGAGATCGTGCGGTATCCCCGCACGACCCTGACGGCCAACAGTCTGTGCACCTTGCAGAGCACTTCCTTGCCCCTCCTGTTGACCGCCAAGCCGCCGGCCCATATCGGCGCCCCGTAGAGGGCCATGGACCGGACGACTCCCACGTAAAGTCGACGACGCTCCTCCCCCGGCCCACCCAGATTGGGCGCGAGGCGACAAAGACATGCCGCCGCGCGTTCC
This sequence comes from Cerceris ruficornis, assembly GCA_963989415.1. Lineage (NCBI taxonomy): Eukaryota > Metazoa > Arthropoda > Insecta > Hymenoptera > Crabronidae > Cerceris > Cerceris ruficornis. The sequence continues at coordinate 21,808 of CAXDIW010000450.1, forward strand.
AACCGGGGAGCCAATAGATCGAGATGATGCCCGAACCGCCAGTAACTGTCCACCGTGAGCCCGAGGTACTTGAACCTCCGACTCACGGGGACGCAGGACTCACCTACCTTCAGAGACGCCTTGGAAGGGATCCCTCGGCCAGTGGACCCACAAATCCACATGGCCTCGGTCTTGGCCGTGGCCACCCTTAAACCAAGGCGCTCTATCTCGGCGACGACGAGGTGTACCGCTTCTTCCGCGGCACTCACCGCCCTCTTCCAATCACTCCCGGTGGCGATGATCATCGTGTCGTCGGCATAAACTACCAACGACACGCCACCGGGAAGCTCCACCCGCAGGACTGCGTCATACGCGAGGTTCCATAAGAGGGGGCCCAACACGGACCCCTGCGGAACCCCACGACGCACCTGCCTCTCCTCTCTGCCGTCACGACCGATCCACTCGATGCTCCTGTCCCGAAGGTACTCCCGGATTATCTCTCCGAGGTAGGGCGGCACTCGATGATAATCTAGCGCTCGCCCTATAGCACCCCAGGAGACGGTGTTGAACGCGTTGGCGATATCCAACGAGATAGCCAACGCAACACCGCCTCCCGCCACCACTGGCTCCGTCAGGGCTCTGACTCTGCCGATCGCATCGACAGTAGAGCGCCCCTGACGGAAGCCGTACTGGGCCTCGGAAAGGTCCGGGCCCTCTCGGGACAGGTGCCCGACGAGGCGGCCGGCAATCACTCTCTCCAGTAACTTGCCAGCCTCGTCGAGCAAACAGATCGGCCTATACGCAGAGGGAGAGTCTGCGGGCTTGCCTTCCTTTTGGAGGAGGACAAGTTTCCCTCTCTTCCAACTTGGGGGGAACCTTCCCGACCTCAAACACGTGTCGAAAAGACGCTTGAGGCCGGGCTGCAGGACACCTAACGCTATCACCCAGACACGTCCCGGGATACCATCGGGGCCTGGTGCCGTGTTACGGGCAGCCAGACGCCTAATGGCCCGGGCGAGCTCCTCGTCGCTGATCCCCAATTCGTCCGTCCAGATGGTCCGGGCGGGCGGCTCGACGGGTGGCTCCCTCTCGCCCTCGCAAGGGAAGAGGGTTGACACAACCACCCGGAGCAGTTGGGGATCCATGCGTTCCGTGAGCGGAGGCGCCCATGGCCTGAGTTTTCTCATGACCATCTTATACGGGCGCCCCCACGGATCCGCATCTAGACTCGCGAGGAGCTCCTTCCATGCCTGGGTCTTCGCGTCCAGGATGGCCAGGCGAAGAGTACGTCGCGCCGCGGAAAACTCGCGGCGCAACTCTAACACCTCTGCCTCCGTGAACCGTCTCTTGCGACGGGCTCGGGTGTACTGGCGTCGGGCTCGCACACAAGCCGTGCGGAGATCTGCGATCTCTGCCGACCACCAGTACACCGACCCCCCTCGACGTGGCGCGCTGGCCCGGGGTAGCGTGGCGTCACAAATCGACGTCATTACTTCCCGGAACCAACACGCCCCCAACTCTGGGTCGTCGAGGGTGTCGCCTGGCATGTCTTGCCAGGCGATCACGGAGGCTGCCATCCTTACAGTGTCCTGCTGCAGACGCCGGAGCGTCCACCGTGGTGACGGGTGCTCACGACGGGGTCCCTCTCGCGAAGGCGTAGCGGATATATCGATAATGATATAGAGGTGGTCACTGAGTGTGGCCACCTCCTCCGCTACCCTCCACTGGGACACACGGCGCGCGATACCCGGGCTTGCGAAAGTCAGATCGACTATCGACTCACCCCGGGCATGCACGCACGTGCTCACGGTCCCTGCGTTCAACAGAACGAGGCCGTGACCCGCAGTCCACTCTAACAACGCGTCGCCCTTTGGCGTCGTGCTGGGACTACCCCACGCGGCTGCGTGGGCGTTAAAGTCTCCCAGCACGATCACTGGGCGAGACGGACAGCTCAGCAAGAACTGCCCGACCTCGTCCAGGAAGGCCTCGAATAATCTGAGGCCTTTCGCCGGCGACACGTAGCACCCTATCACCACTGGTTCCCCCCAAGAAACCGCCACAAATCCCCGACCTCGATATAACACCTCGCAGGCCGGGGCTCCTCGCTCCAAACTCCACGTGATCGCCGCTACGCCGTCCAGGTCCCCTGCCCAGTCAGGGCGACTAAGGACCCGGTACGGCTCGGCGATCACTGCCAGTCCAACTTCCATCTGCCGGACGGATTGGATCATCAGATCCTGAGCCGCCCGACAGTGGTTGAGGTTGCACTGGAGAAGGCGTGCTGGCATTATGGAGCCGCTGTAACTGCCTCCTCCAGGCTCACCTCAGGTTGGACTGGCGCCACTCCTTCCGCAGGGGGGGGATCCTGCGTCCCCCCTGCCTCCACCTCCATCTCCTCGACTACGGGTGGGGCTCCCCCCTTCTGGGGGCAAGCCTCTCCACTCGTGCCGGCCCGGGGCACAGTTCCACTCTCGGCCTTATCCTTGGCCTTGCGAGTGGGTGGGTGACAAGCCGGTCCACCCAACCTGTGCCCCGACGGCCGCCCCAAGTCCGAGCATATCGGGCACCTGGGCGCGGCCGTACATCCTGCAGCTCTGTGGGAGGCCCCTCCGCACTTATAGCAGAGACCGCTCCGGTCGACAGAGCTCTTACAGCTCTGCCGAACGTGTCCGGTTTCGAGGCACCGGAAGCACTGGAGCGGTCTCTGCCGCAGCGCCGTCACCCTCGCTTGGAAGAACTGGACGGTGACATGTCCAGCTCTCTCCAGCTTCCTCGCTGCTGTGAGAGGGCATCTCACCCACGCCGAAAAGAGACCGGAGTTGTCTCTCCGGATCTCCCCGACGCGTACATCCGCCCTCCCACAGTCCCCGGCGTCGGCAAGGGCCTCACTCACTGCCTCCGGGTTCGCCATCTCGGTGAGCCCGGAGATTCGGAGCTCGGCGGTCTTCTGGGGGCAAGACACTCTTACCCCCGAACCCGCGAACTCCTTCTCGAGGGCGGCCCTTAACCCTCCGGCTTTAAGTATGCCGTCGGGTCCGGGGATCTCTATCACGAGAGCCCCGGTGGCCGCCCTCTTCGGCCGCATCTTCTCGATGCCCAGGGCAGATAAGCTTACCCTGGGCATCACCTGGGCAAGTTGTTTGCCCAGGTTCTCCTCCTGTCCAGCCGGTGCCGTTACTGATACCGCCGCCGTTCTCGGCGGCTTTGGTAACTTCGGCTTCGCCGGCTGGACCACCTCTCCTCCCTTCTTCGCTGGGGGGGCCGCGCGGATAACTCGCGCTTGACCCCCCTTGGCGACTGGTGGAGCGGCAGAGGGAGCAGAGGATTTCTTCCCCTTCTTCTTCTTACCTCTCCGAACCACCAGCGCCCACGTCTCCTCAAACGCCTTGTCCCTCTCCTGATTCTCCTTCCTCTCCTTCTCCTTCTTCCCTCCATCTTCCCGGTCAGGGGGTTTGGCTCCAGACGCTGCGTTGGGTTTGACGGTAGCAGCGGACAATGATTTGCCCGCTGCCATCACCAACGCCGCGCCCTTCGCTCCCCCTGCCGGTACCTCCTTCTTCCTCGCCCCCGACCTGGGTCTCTCTTGACGAGGCTGGGCCGCCACGTTCAGCCCAGCCAGTGCGCGACCCAGGTCCTCTATCTTTCTGGCCATGGAATCTTCCATGGCCCTCATCCGCCTCTCAAACTCCTCCGACTGGCGCTCCAGCATGACCGTTATACGGTCCGGAACGCCATCGGAGGTCTCCCCTATCTCCATGGGAGTCTCCCTAGCTGGAGGCTCCCCACCTCTCCTCCTCGTCGTCAACGCCGTCGCTGTCGTTGCAGGGGGGGGATCTTTTTCCGGATCCTGCCCCCTGTTCTCCAGGCGTCTTCTCAGGCGGACTACTTCCGACCTGAGGCGGCAGCACTCTCTCTCCTTAGAGCGCGAGTCCTCTCCCATGGACGCAGCGGCCTCAACATACGCCTGGTGCGTCTTCTGGAGGGCGTGGTACCGCCGCTCCCACCCTCCCTGCCTGATGACGATCTCTCGGGCGGGGCGGTCCGGGTTCTCGGCTCTCTCCGCTCTCCCGACCACCTCCTCCGTCATTGTATAGAGATCCCGGGCTGCCAAGCGGAGTTCCCGGTGGTCGGTCGTCTTGAGGTTGCTTGCGCGGTCTGCAACTCTGACGACCGTCTCCAGGCGCTCCTTTGACCGGGCCATGATTTCCTCCAGCTTCATCACCTCCGCATTCTTGCGGAGGTGACTTTGTGAAGGGAGGCCCTTCATTCCAGGCCCCAGCTTCTTGGGGTTCACGAAGATGCCCTTCGGCCTTCCCCTCTTACTCTTCGTGACCACCTCCTCCTCATCCTCCTCCTCGCCGCTGGACTCGACGACGGTGCACTCCCCGCTGCTCTCCGATTCCACCTTCGCCCATAATCTGCTTGCAGCGGGGCGTCTCTCTCGGCCTGGCAGGAAAGTGACGTCGTCGTCGGAGTCCTTGTCCTCCTCCACCGCGCCCATCTCCACCTCATCCACTCCATACTCCTCTCTCACCCTCTTCTTCCTCCCCTCTCCCGAGGCGGTGTGCGTCCTCGGTTCCTCTCCCTCTCCCTCTTTGGACGTGCTGGGACCGGGAACGGGCTCCTTGGTCCATCGCGGCACCAAGGGAACCAGCTCCACGTCGCTGCCGAACCGCGAGAGCCTATCTAGGCTACGCGCGATCGACAGCCTCCCCCTCTTCGCCGTCCCTCTTCCTCTCACGCCGTCCGTAGTATATGGCTCTTCTGAGGCCTGACGGGGTACCTCAGATAGCCCACGGTTGCTCGATAACGACGTGGCGGGGCCCGCTCGACCACCCGCAACCACGCCGGTACTAGGGGATCCGACGCCCCTTGCACCGTAAACGTTCAATCCTTTTGTTGTGTCTTCCATAGTTTTTTATTTTGTTTTTCGCCAAGGTCGTCAACAATTTATCCGTCCGTAATATGTATGTGTAGTGATGTGTGTGTGTGTGTGTGTAAGTGTAGAGTGTGTGTAAGTGTCGAGAGTGCCGGTGAGTCTTCGCAGAACCACATGGTGGGATCACTCCAGCGTGATTCCACCTTGTGGTCCTCCCAGGCCACACCACGAGGAGGTGCTCACCACGCGGCCCACCTAACCCAGACCTAACCCAGACCTAACCCAGACCTAACCCAGACCTTTTTTTTTTTTTTTTTTTTTTTTTTTTTTTTAACGTGGGGAAATCTTCATAGAGACCCGCCGCTGAGGGACGGCGGGTACTGTTGGATTTCTACCAACTAAAACCCCACGGTGACTTGCCTCTACCGCTTATAGGGTGCATCCCAGGGACCGCGCTAGCGATGCTTCCAGGATACACCCCGTGCGACTGCTCCCGGTGTGGGCGCCCTTTAAGGCGCCCACCCCGGGGCTTTTCCCAAAGACAAGGAGCCGACGTGTGGTCACACACACGCCGTCTCCCCCCCCATCAGCCGTGGTGTGCAATGCGGTGCTGGGGCCCTCACCCCAACACCGCCCACGACGTGGGATCCTGCGCGAGGCGCCAAGCGATGCTAGTCATCCCTTGGAACCCCGCGCAGTCCCCTCTCACCCACCAAAATGCTACCGCGAGAGGCGCAGAGAGATGCCGTGGCATCCCCCTACCTCCCTCGCGGCGCTTCCAAAAAACCCCATTGCTACCGCGAGAGGCGCGGAGGGATGCAAGCATCCCTCCGCCTCCCTCGCGGCGCCTCCTAATCCCGCCTGCAACCGCGAGAGAGGTCGGGAGATGCAAGCATCCCCGGACCCCCCTCGCGGCGCTCTTCCTCCCGCCACCTCCTCCCGTCCCCCCATCATCTCCCAGATGACCCTGGGCGGTCAGAGGCCGTCTCCCACTTCTCTTCCTCCTTCTCCCCGGTCTAACCCATCACTCCTCTGTTCTTGGCGCATATCACTGCACCAGCGAGGTGCGCCAATCTTGTCCCTCTCAATCCTACCCTCTCACACAAATAACATTTCATAATGTTTTTACATTCCCTCACGCTATGTCCCTTCTCTCCGCACCTCCTACACAATCCGACTGCTTCCTTCTCTCTGCATTGAAAACTCATGTGCCCTACGTCCTGGCACTTGAAACATCTCACTATAGTTTCCGCTTCCCTTATTCTACACATTTTCCATTCTATCGGAATCGTCTTTTTCTCCCTCAACTTCGCTTTCCACACCATCCCACCAGTTAACACCGCCTTCCCATTACCAAATCTATTTATTCTCATCACTTTCCATCTTAATTTCGCACACTCTTCTTCACCGAACTCATTAACCATCGCCTCCATCACCTGATCCTTCGTGACGTATGGCTCGACTCCCTCTATCTCTATATCTATAGTCGGTGTCCTCGCTATAATCTCCCCTCTATCCTTCGCAATGTCCTCAAACTTTTCCTTCCACTCTTTCACGTCACTGTTTCCCTTCAGTTCTATGATCATGCATCCATTTCTCGTCTTTCTAATGTCCTTCACTTGCACTCTTTTGTCTTTATGTTTGTCCTTGAACTCCTTCACTATGTTTTCGCTCATCGCTGGGTCCGCGCACTTCACCAGGATGGCGTCGCTTCTCATCGCGCTCACCGATCTTCTTCTCACGCCACTCCTACTTCTATCCTTCACTATTCCTCTCTCCTCCTGTCTTCTCGTTCTACTTCTTCCTCTTCTGTTTCCAACCACCTGCCACTCTCTCTTTCTATCACTTCTGCGCCTCTCTTCCTCCAGATTTCTTGTATTCGTTCTATCTTCATCACTTTCACTTGTCATCATTTTCTCCGTATCTCTTTCCTCTATTCTAACTACTTCTGCTCTTGTTCTATTATCTCTTCTTATCCCTGTTCCTACTGCTTTCGCATAACTCCGTCTCTTTTCAGGTTCTACACTCTCTGTCTGTACTCCCACTTCAGCCACTACTATTACCTTTTCCTTTTCCTGATTCTCTGTCTGCATTCCCGCATCTATCACTTCTGTTACCTTCTTCCTTCTCGCTTCCATTTCCATTCTCTTGTTTTTAACTTCGCTGATATCTGGTTCGACCGCTACCGACCACTCCAGTGAATCCCTCAGTTCTTCCTCCTTAAATCCATATTCTTCCATCATTTCTATTACATATTTTATAAATGAATCGCTTATATCGGCCAAATCCTTTATTTCCCATATCATTTCTTTTATCATCTTTACCATGTCATTACATCGTCTTTTTTGTGCCTTATTTGCATCATTGCTACTCATGGTATACTTTAGAGTTTCCTTCGCACACACCGCCATTACCCTAAGAGCACCCAGCAATCTGTCTATGGTATCTTTATTCTCATCTTCGAGTTCCTTTGTGAATGTCTCCATACGTTCCGTATGTTCACTCTTTTTCGTTGCTTCCGATCTTGAACTTATGCTTTCCCTATCACTCTTACTGGATCTTGATTCTCTCTCTGACCCTTTACCAGTTTCAATCCACATGTCCTCTGATTCCGCTTCCGCTTCCATCTCCTTCTTTTTCATTCCCTCTTCACGCACCTTCTTTTGCTGCTTGTCGATTATCTCTTGATCACCTTTTCTCTTCGCGACTCTCGCTACTTTTTCCATTTCCAACCCTGATTTGTAACTGCTGTCCGTTTGCACGTCCACCAGATGCACTTCCGTCCTCGCTAACCGTATTCCTAAAGACTCCACAGACCTACCCCTTCTACTCCCCGTCCTTGATTTTACCTCCTTGCAACTAGTCACCGAGATTTCAGGCCCCACAAAAATGTTCCTACTATCTTCTTTTCCACCAGTCACAGCAGAAGATACGCCTGCCTGGCTTTCCACAGGTCGCATCCCACGGTCATATGATGACGACGTGCTGTCGCCCGCTTTACCACGAACAGTCACGCCGGTACTGGGCCCACCGAGCAACCCTGCACCGTAACTTTTTTTATCTTTCGTTTTGTCTGTCATATTTATTTTTTAAATTTTTTATAGCCAAGGTCGTCATATTAAAATCCATCCTATTATGTCGTCGTGTCCGTCCAAGTCTAGTGTATATGTGTATGAATGTCCGTTCGTCCGTCCGTCGTCTTAGTCTAGTATGAATGAAATGTGTGTGAGTGTTGTATGTCTGTAGTGTATGTGTGTGAATGAGTGTGTTGGTGAGTCTTCGCAGGACCACATGGTGGGATCACTCCAGCGTGATCCCACCATGTGATCCTCCCG
>CAXDIW010000450.1:37500-50546 GCA_963989415.1 Cerceris ruficornis
CCCGCCGAAATTAGGAAATCGGTTAATTAACAATAAGTTGCAAAAATTTGTTTATTAACAAAAATTTTCGCCCCGGGCAATATTGTTTCTCTTTCGATTCCGCGCCAGAAAGTATTAAAACTTTTTCCACTAGGTCGCACCGCTGCCGCTCTACTGTCTTGGCGGAAACACCACTGCCGCTCGTCCTTACGAAATCGGTTAATCAACAATAAGTCGCAAAATTGGCCTATTAACGAAATTTTTCGCCCAGTGCAATGTTGTTTCTTTTTCGATTCTGCGTAAAAAAGAAAGATACACTTTTTCCTCTAAATCGCACCGTTGAGGCTCCACACTCTTGTAAAGGTCTACGCCGCTAGGACTTAGAAAAATTTTCATACTTTACGATTTTTTCTCTCGATTTTATCGGTATAGGAAAGCGTTGTAGAGGAAAACGTTTGGGACGAAAGTTTCATGGCTTGCGATGCTCTACAAGAATACGACATTTCGATCGCCCGCCGAAATTAGGAAATCGGTTAATTAACAATAAGTTGCAAAAATTTGTTTATTAACAAAAATTTTCGCCCCGGGCAATATTGTTTCTCTTTCGATTCCGCGCCAGAAAGTATTAAAACTTTTTCCACTAGGTCGCACCGCTGCCGCTCTACTGTCTTGGCGGAAACACCACTGCCGCTCGTCCTTACGAAATCGGTTAATCAACAATAAGTCGCAAAATTGGCCTATTAACGAAATTTTTCGCCCAGTGCAATGTTGTTTCTTTTTCGATTCTGCGTAAAAAAGAAAGATACACTTTTTCCTCTAAATCGCACCGTTGAGGCTCCACACTCTTGTAAAGGTCTACGCCGCTAGGACTTAGAAAAATTTTCATACTTTACGATTTTTTCTCTCGATTTTATCGGTATAGGAAAGCGTTGTAGAGGAAAACGTTTGGGACGAAAGTTTCATGGCTTGCGATGCTCTACAAGAATACGACATTTCGATCGCCCGCCGAAATTAGGAAATCGGTTAATTAACAATAAGTTGCAAAAATTTGTTTATTAACAAAAATTTTCGCCCCGGGCAATATTGTTTCTCTTTCGATTCCGCGCCAGAAAGTATTAAAACTTTTTCCACTAGGTCGCACCGCTGCCGCCCTACTGTCTTGGCGGAAACACCACTGCCGCTCGTCCTTACGAAATCGGTTAATCAACAATAAGTCGCAAAATTGGCCTATTAACGAAATTTTTCGCCCAGTGCAATGTTGTTTCTTTTTCGATTCTGCGTAAAAAAGAAAGATACACTTTTTCCTCTAAATCGCACCGTTGAGGCTCCACACTCTTGTAAAGGTCTACGCCGCTAGGACTTAGAAAAATTTTCATACTTTACGATTTTTTCTCTCGATTTTATCGGTATAGGAAAGCGTTGTAGAGGAAAACGTTTGGGACGAAAGTTTCATGGCTTGCGATGCTCTACAAGAATACGACACTTCGATCGCCCGCCGAAATTAGGAAATCGCTTAATTAACAATAAGTTGCAAAAATTTGTTTATTAACAAAAATTTTCGCCCCGGGCAATATTGTTTCTCTTTCGATTCCGCGCCAGAAAGTATTAAAACTTTTTCCACTAGGTCGCACCGCTGCCGCTCTACTGTCTTGGCGGAAACACCACTGCCGCCCGTCCTTACGAAATCGGTTAATCAACAATAAGTCGCAAAATTGGCCTATTAACGAAATTTTTCGCCCAGTGCAATGTTGTTTCTTTTTCGATTCTGCGTAAAAAAGAAAGATACACTTTTTCCTCTAAGTCGCACCGTTGAGGCTCCACACTCTTGTAAAGGTCTACGCCGCTAGGACTTAGAAAAATTTTCATACTTTACGATTTTTTCTCTCGATTTTATCGGTATAGGAAAGCGTTGTAGAGGAAAACGTTTGGGACGAAAGTTTCATGGCTTGCGATGCTCTACAAGAATACGACACTCCGATCGCCCGCCGAAATTAGGAAATCGGTTAATTAACAATAAGTTGCAAAAATTTGTTTATTAACAAAAATTTTCGCCCCGGGCAATATTGTTTCTCTTTCGATTCCGCGCCAGAAAGTATTAAAACTTTTTCCACTAGGTCGCACCGCTGCCGCTCTACTGTCTTGGCGGAAACACCACTGCCGCTCGTCCTTACGAAATCGGTTAATCAACAATAAGTCGCAAAATTGGCCTATTAACGAAATTTTTCGCCCAGTGCAATGTTGTTTCTTTTTCGATTCTGCGTAAAAAAGAAAGATACACTTTTTCCTCTAAATCGCACCGTTGAGGCTCCACACTCTTGTAAAGGTCTACGCCGCTAGGACTTAGAAAAATTTTCATACTTTACGATTTTTTCTCTCGATTTTATCGGTATAGGAAAGCGTTGTAGAGGAAAACGTTTGGGACGAAAGTTTCATGGCTTGCGATGCTCTACAAGAATACGACATTTCGATCGCCCGCCGAAATTAGGAAATCGGTTAATTAACAATAAGTTGCAAAAATTTGTTTATTAACAAAAATTTTCGCCCCGGGCAATATTGTTTCTCTTTCGATTCCGCGCCAGAAAGTATTAAAACTTTTTCCACTAGGTCGCACCGCTGCCGCTCTACTGTCTTGGCGGAAACACCACTGCCGCTCGTCCTTACGAAATCGGTTAATCAACAATAAGTCGCAAAATTGGCCTATTAACGAAATTTTTCGCCCAGTGCAATGTTGTTTCTTTTTCGATTCTGCGTAAAAAAGAAAGATACACTTTTTCCTCTAAATCGCACCGTTGAGGCTCCACACTCTTGTAAAGGTCTACGCCGCTAGGACTTAGAAAAATTTTCATACTTTACGATTTTTTCTCTCGATTTTATCGGTATAGGAAAGCGTTGTAGAGGAAAACGTTTGGGACGAAAGTTTCATGGCTTGCGATGCTCTACAAGAATACGACACTCCGATCGCCCGCCGAAATTAGGAAATCGGTTAATTAACAATAAGTTGCAAAAATTTGTTTATTAACAAAAATTTTCGCCCCGGGCAATATTGTTTCTCTTTCGATTCCGCGCCAGAAAGTATTAAAACTTTTTCCACTAGGTCGCACCGCTGCCGCTCTACTGTCTTGGCGGAAACACCACTGCCGCTCGTCCTTACGAAATCGGTTAATCAACAATAAGTCGCAAAATTGGCCTATTAACGAAATTTTTCGCCCAGTGCAATGTTGTTTCTTTTTCGATTCTGCGTAAAAAAGAAAGATACACTTTTTCCTCTAAATCGCACCGTTGAGGCTCCACACTCTTGTAAAGGTCTACGCCGCTAGGACTTAGAAAAATTTTCATACTTTACGATTTTTTCTCTCGATTTTATCGGTATAGGAAAGCGTTGTAGAGGAAAACGTTTGGGACGAAAGTTTCATGGCTTGCGATGCTCTACAAGAATACGACATTTCGATCGCCCGCCGAAATTAGGAAATCGGTTAATTAACAATAAGTTGCAAAAATTTGTTTATTAACAAAAATTTTCGCCCCGGGCAATATTGTTTCTCTTTCGATTCCGCGCCAGAAAGTATTAAAACTTTTTCCACTAGGTCGCACCGCTGCCGCTCTACTGTCTTGGCGGAAACACCACTGCCGCTCGTCCTTACGAAATCGGTTAATCAACAATAAGTCGCAAAATTGGCCTATTAACGAAATTTTTCGCCCAGTGCAATGTTGTTTCTTTTTCGATTCTGCGTAAAAAAGAAAGATACACTTTTTCCTCTAAATCGCACCGTTGAGGCTCCACACTCTTGTAAAGGTCTACGCCGCTAGGACTTAGAAAAATTTTCATACTTTACGATTTTTTCTCTCGATTTTATCGGTATAGGAAAGCGTTGTAGAGGAAAACGTTTGGGACGAAAGTTTCATGGCTTGCGATGCTCTACAAGAATACGACATTTCGATCGCCCGCCGAAATTAGGAAATCGGTTAATTAACAATAAGTTGCAAAAATTTGTTTATTAACAAAAATTTTCGCCCCGGGCAATATTGTTTCTCTTTCGATTCCGCGCCAGAAAGTATTAAAACTTTTTCCACTAGGTCGCACCGCTGCCGCTCTACTGTCTTGGCGGAAACACCACTGCCGCTCGTCCTTACGAAATCGGTTAATCAACAATAAGTCGCAAAATTGGCCTATTAACGAAATTTTTCGCCCAGTGCAATGTTGTTTCTTTTTCGATTCTGCGTAAAAAAGAAAGATACACTTTTTCCTCTAAATCGCACCGTTGAGGCTCCACACTCTTGTAAAGGTCTACGCCGCTAGGACTTAGAAAAATTTTCATACTTTACGATTTTTTCTCTCGATTTTATCGGTATAGGAAAGCGTTGTAGAGGAAAACGTTTGGGACGAAAGTTTCATGGCTTGCGATGCTCTACAAGAATACGACATTTCGATCGCCCGCCGAAATTAGGAAATCGGTTAATTAACAATAAGTTGCAAAAATTTGTTTATTAACAAAAATTTTCGCCCCGGGCAATATTGTTTCTCTTTCGATTCCGCGCCAGAAAGTATTAAAACTTTTTCCACTAGGTCGCACCGCTGCCGCTCTACTGTCTTGGCGGAAACACCACTGCCGCTCGTCCTTACGAAATCGGTTAATCAACAATAAGTCGCAAAATTGGCCTATTAACGAAATTTTTCGCCCAGTGCAATGTTGTTTCTTTTTCGATTCTGCGTAAAAAAGAAAGATACACTTTTTCCTCTAAATCGCACCGTTGAGGCTCCACACTCTTGTAAAGGTCTACGCCGCTAGGACTTAGAAAAATTTTCATACTTTACGATTTTTTCTCTCGATTTTATCGGTATAGGAAAGCGTTGTAGAGGAAAACGTTTGGGACGAAAGTTTCATGGCTTGCGATGCTCTACAAGAATACGACACTTCGATCGCCCGCCGAAATTAGGAAATCGCTTAATTAACAATAAGTTGCAAAAATTTGTTTATTAACAAAAATTTTCGCCCCGGGCAATATTGTTTCTCTTTCGATTCCGCGCCAGAAAGTATTAAAACTTTTTCCACTAGGTCGCACCGCTGCCGCTCTACTGTCTTGGCGGAAACACCACTGCCGCCCGTCCTTACGAAATCGGTTAATCAACAATAAGTCGCAAAATTGGCCTATTAACGAAATTTTTCGCCCAGTGCAATGTTGTTTCTTTTTCGATTCTGCGTAAAAAAGAAAGATACACTTTTTCCTCTAAGTCGCACCGTTGAGGCTCCACACTCTTGTAAAGGTCTACGCCGCTAGGACTTAGAAAAATTTTCATACTTTACGATTTTTTCTCTCGATTTTATCGGTATAGGAAAGCGTTGTAGAGGAAAACGTTTGGGACGAAAGTTTCATGGCTTGCGATGCTCTACAAGAATACGACACTCCGATCGCCCGCCGAAATTAGGAAATCGGTTAATTAACAATAAGTTGCAAAAATTTGTTTATTAACAAAAATTTTCGCCCCGGGCAATATTGTTTCTCTTTCGATTCCGCGCCAGAAAGTATTAAAACTTTTTCCACTAGGTCGCACCGCTGCCGCTCTACTGTCTTGGCGGAAACACCACTGCCGCTCGTCCTTACGAAATCGGTTAATCAACAATAAGTCGCAAAATTGGCCTATTAACGAAATTTTTCGCCCAGTGCAATGTTGTTTCTTTTTCGATTCTGCGTAAAAAAGAAAGATACACTTTTTCCTCTAAATCGCACCGTTGAGGCTCCACACTCTTGTAAAGGTCTACGCCGCTAGGACTTAGAAAAATTTTCATACTTTACGATTTTTTCTCTCGATTTTATCGGTATAGGAAAGCGTTGTAGAGGAAAACGTTTGGGACGAAAGTTTCATGGCTTGCGATGCTCTACAAGAATACGACATTTCGATCGCCCGCCGAAATTAGGAAATCGGTTAATTAACAATAAGTTGCAAAAATTTGTTTATTAACAAAAATTTTCGCCCCGGGCAATATTGTTTCTCTTTCGATTCCGCGCCAGAAAGTATTAAAACTTTTTCCACTAGGTCGCACCGCTGCCGCTCTACTGTCTTGGCGGAAACACCACTGCCGCTCGTCCTTACGAAATCGGTTAATCAACAATAAGTCGCAAAATTGGCCTATTAACGAAATTTTTCGCCCAGTGCAATGTTGTTTCTTTTTCGATTCTGCGTAAAAAAGAAAGATACACTTTTTCCTCTAAATCGCACCGTTGAGGCTCCACACTCTTGTAAAGGTCTACGCCGCTAGGACTTAGAAAAATTTTCATACTTTACGATTTTTTCTCTCGATTTTATCGGTATAGGAAAGCGTTGTAGAGGAAAACGTTTGGGACGAAAGTTTCATGGCTTGCGATGCTCTACAAGAATACGACACTTCGATCGCCCGCCGAAATTAGGAAATCGCTTAATTAACAATAAGTTGCAAAAATTTGTTTATTAACAAAAATTTTCGCCCCGGGCAATATTGTTTCTCTTTCGATTCCGCGCCAGAAAGTATTAAAACTTTTTCCACTAGGTCGCACCGCTGCCGCTCTACTGTCTTGGCGGAAACACCACTGCCGCCCGTCCTTACGAAATCGGTTAATCAACAATAAGTCGCAAAATTGGCCTATTAACGAAATTTTTCGCCCAGTGCAATGTTGTTTCTTTTTCGATTCTGCGTAAAAAAGAAAGATACACTTTTTCCTCTAAGTCGCACCGTTGAGGCTCCACACTCTTGTAAAGGTCTACGCCGCTAGGACTTAGAAAAATTTTCATACTTTACGATTTTTTCTCTCGATTTTATCGGTATAGGAAAGCGTTGTAGAGGAAAACGTTTGGGACGAAAGTTTCATGGCTTGCGATGCTCTACAAGAATACGACATTTCGATCGCCCGCCGAAATTAGGAAATCGGTTAATTAACAATAAGTTGCAAAAATTTGTTTATTAACAAAAATTTTCGCCCCGGGCAATATTGTTTCTCTTTCGATTCCGCGCCAGAAAGTATTAAAACTTTTTCCACTAGGTCGCACCGCTGCCGCTCTACTGTCTTGGCGGAAACACCACTGCCGCTCGTCCTTACGAAATCGGTTAATCAACAATAAGTCGCAAAATTGGCCTATTAACGAAATTTTTCGCCCAGTGCAATGTTGTTTCTTTTTCGATTCTGCGTAAAAAAGAAAGATACACTTTTTCCTCTAAATCGCACCGTTGAGGCTCCACACTCTTGTAAAGGTCTACGCCGCTAGGACTTAGAAAAATTTTCATACTTTACGATTTTTTCTCTCGATTTTATCGGTATAGGAAAGCGTTGTAGAGGAAAACGTTTGGGACGAAAGTTTCATGGCTTGCGATGCTCTACAAGAATACGACACTTCGATCGCCCGCCGAAATTAGGAAATCGCTTAATTAACAATAAGTTGCAAAAATTTGTTTATTAACAAAAATTTTCGCCCCGGGCAATATTGTTTCTCTTTCGATTCCGCGCCAGAAAGTATTAAAACTTTTTCCACTAGGTCGCACCGCTGCCGCTCTACTGTCTTGGCGGAAACACCACTGCCGCTCGTCCTTACGAAATCGGTTAATCAACAATAAGTCGCAAAATTGGCCTATTAACGAAATTTTTCGCCCAGTGCAATGTTGTTTCTTTTTCGATTCTGCGTAAAAAAGAAAGATACACTTTTTCCTCTAAATCGCACCGTTGAGGCTCCACACTCTTGTAAAGGTCTACGCCGCTAGGACTTAGAAAAATTTTCATACTTTACGATTTTTTCTCTCGATTTTATCGGTATAGGAAAGCGTTGTAGAGGAAAACGTTTGGGACGAAAGTTTCATGGCTTGCGATGCTCTACAAGAATACGACATTTCGATCGCCCGCCGAAATTAGGAAATCGGTTAATTAACAATAAGTTGCAAAAATTTGTTTATTAACAAAAATTTTCGCCCCGGGCAATATTGTTTCTCTTTCGATTCCGCGCCAGAAAGTATTAAAACTTTTTCCACTAGGTCGCACCGCTGCCGCTCTACTGTCTTGGCGGAAACACCACTGCCGCTCGTCCTTACGAAATCGGTTAATCAACAATAAGTCGCAAAATTGGCCTATTAACGAAATTTTTCGCCCAGTGCAATGTTGTTTCTTTTTCGATTCTGCGTAAAAAAGAAAGATACACTTTTTCCTCTAAATCGCACCGTTGAGGCTCCACACTCTTGTAAAGGTCTACGCCGCTAGGACTTAGAAAAATTTTCATACTTTACGATTTTTTCTCTCGATTTTATCGGTATAGGAAAGCGTTGTAGAGGAAAACGTTTGGGACGAAAGTTTCATGGCTTGCGATGCTCTACAAGAATACGACACTTCGATCGCCCGCCGAAATTAGGAAATCGCTTAATTAACAATAAGTTGCAAAAATTTGTTTATTAACAAAAATTTTCGCCCCGGGCAATATTGTTTCTCTTTCGATTCCGCGCCAGAAAGTATTAAAACTTTTTCCACTAGGTCGCACCGCTGCCGCTCTACTGTCTTGGCGGAAACACCACTGCCGCCCGTCCTTACGAAATCGGTTAATCAACAATAAGTCGCAAAATTGGCCTATTAACGAAATTTTTCGCCCAGTGCAATGTTGTTTCTTTTTCGATTCTGCGTAAAAAAGAAAGATACACTTTTTCCTCTAAGTCGCACCGTTGAGGCTCCACACTCTTGTAAAGGTCTACGCCGCTAGGACTTAGAAAAATTTTCATACTTTACGATTTTTTCTCTCGATTTTATCGGTATAGGAAAGCGTTGTAGAGGAAAACGTTTGGGACGAAAGTTTCATGGCTTGCGATGCTCTACAAGAATACGACATTTCGATCGCCCGCCGAAATTAGGAAATCGGTTAATTAACAATAAGTTGCAAAAATTTGTTTATTAACAAAAATTTTCGCCCCGGGCAATATTGTTTCTCTTTCGATTCCGCGCCAGAAAGTATTAAAACTTTTTCCACTAGGTCGCACCGCTGCCGCTCTACTGTCTTGGCGGAAACACCACTGCCGCTCGTCCTTACGAAATCGGTTAATCAACAATAAGTCGCAAAATTGGCCTATTAACGAAATTTTTCGCCCAGTGCAATGTTGTTTCTTTTTCGATTCTGCGTAAAAAAGAAAGATACACTTTTTCCTCTAAATCGCACCGTTGAGGCTCCACACTCTTGTAAAGGTCTACGCCGCTAGGACTTAGAAAAATTTTCATACTTTACGATTTTTTCTCTCGATTTTATCGGTATAGGAAAGCGTTGTAGAGGAAAACGTTTGGGACGAAAGTTTCATGGCTTGCGATGCTCTACAAGAATACGACATTTCGATCGCCCGCCGAAATTAGGAAATCGGTTAATTAACAATAAGTTGCAAAAATTTGTTTATTAACAAAAATTTTCGCCCCGGGCAATATTGTTTCTCTTTCGATTCCGCGCCAGAAAGTATTAAAACTTTTTCCACTAGGTCGCACCGCTGCCGCTCTACTGTCTTGGCGGAAACACCACTGCCGCTCGTCCTTACGAAATCGGTTAATCAACAATAAGTCGCAAAATTGGCCTATTAACGAAATTTTTCGCCCAGTGCAATGTTGTTTCTTTTTCGATTCTGCGTAAAAAAGAAAGATACACTTTTTCCTCTAAATCGCACCGTTGAGGCTCCACACTCTTGTAAAGGTCTACGCCGCTAGGACTTAGAAAAATTTTCATACTTTACGATTTTTTCTCTCGATTTTATCGGTATAGGAAAGCGTTGTAGAGGAAAACGTTTGGGACGAAAGTTTCATGGCTTGCGATGCTCTACAAGAATACGACATTTCGATCGCCCGCCGAAATTAGGAAATCGGTTAATTAACAATAAGTTGCAAAAATTTGTTTATTAACAAAAATTTTCGCCCCGGGCAATATTGTTTCTCTTTCGATTCCGCGCCAGAAAGTATTAAAACTTTTTCCACTAGGTCGCACCGCTGCCGCTCTACTGTCTTGGCGGAAACACCACTGCCGCTCGTCCTTACGAAATCGGTTAATCAACAATAAGTCGCAAAATTGGCCTATTAACGAAATTTTTCGCCCAGTGCAATGTTGTTTCTTTTTCGATTCTGCGTAAAAAAGAAAGATACACTTTTTCCTCTAAATCGCACCGTTGAGGCTCCACACTCTTGTAAAGGTCTACGCCGCTAGGACTTAGAAAAATTTTCATACTTTACGATTTTTTCTCTCGATTTTATCGGTATAGGAAAGCGTTGTAGAGGAAAACGTTTGGGACGAAAGTTTCATGGCTTGCGATGCTCTACAAGAATACGACATTTCGATCGCCCGCCGAAATTAGGAAATCGGTTAATTAACAATAAGTTGCAAAAATTTGTTTATTAACAAAAATTTTCGCCCCGGGCAATATTGTTTCTCTTTCGATTCCGCGCCAGAAAGTATTAAAACTTTTTCCACTAGGTCGCACCGCTGCCGCTCTACTGTCTTGGCGGAAACACCACTGCCGCTCGTCCTTACGAAATCGGTTAATCAACAATAAGTCGCAAAATTGGCCTATTAACGAAATTTTTCGCCCAGTGCAATGTTGTTTCTTTTTCGATTCTGCGTAAAAAAGAAAGATACACTTTTTCCTCTAAATCGCACCGTTGAGGCTCCACACTCTTGTAAAGGTCTACGCCGCTAGGACTTAGAAAAATTTTCATACTTTACGATTTTTTCTCTCGATTTTATCGGTATAGGAAAGCGTTGTAGAGGAAAACGTTTGGGACGAAAGTTTCATGGCTTGCGATGCTCTACAAGAATACGACACTTCGATCGCCCGCCGAAATTAGGAAATCGCTTAATTAACAATAAGTTGCAAAAATTTGTTTATTAACAAAAATTTTCGCCCCGGGCAATATTGTTTCTCTTTCGATTCCGCGCCAGAAAGTATTAAAACTTTTTCCACTAGGTCGCACCGCTGCCGCTCTACTGTCTTGGCGGAAACACCACTGCCGCCCGTCCTTACGAAATCGGTTAATCAACAATAAGTCGCAAAATTGGCCTATTAACGAAATTTTTCGCCCAGTGCAATGTTGTTTCTTTTTCGATTCTGCGTAAAAAAGAAAGATACACTTTTTCCTCTAAGTCGCACCGTTGAGGCTCCACACTCTTGTAAAGGTCTACGCCGCTAGGACTTAGAAAAATTTTCATACTTTACGATTTTTTCTCTCGATTTTATCGGTATAGGAAAGCGTTGTAGAGGAAAACGTTTGGGACGAAAGTTTCATGGCTTGCGATGCTCTACAAGAATACGACATTTCGATCGCCCGCCGAAATTAGGAAATCGGTTAATTAACAATAAGTTGCAAAAATTTGTTTATTAACAAAAATTTTCGCCCCGGGCAATATTGTTTCTCTTTCGATTCCGCGCCAGAAAGTATTAAAACTTTTTCCACTAGGTCGCACCGCTGCCGCTCTACTGTCTTGGCGGAAACACCACTGCCGCTCGTCCTTACGAAATCGGTTAATCAACAATAAGTCGCAAAATTGGCCTATTAACGAAATTTTTCGCCCAGTGCAATGTTGTTTCTTTTTCGATTCTGCGTAAAAAAGAAAGATACACTTTTTCCTCTAAATCGCACCGTTGAGGCTCCACACTCTTGTAAAGGTCTACGCCGCTAGGACTTAGAAAAATTTTCATACTTTACGATTTTTTCTCTCGATTTTATCGGTATAGGAAAGCGTTGTAGAGGAAAACGTTTGGGACGAAAGTTTCATGGCTTGCGATGCTCTACAAGAATACGACACTTCGATCGCCCGCCGAAATTAGGAAATCGCTTAATTAACAATAAGTTGCAAAAATTTGTTTATTAACAAAAATTTTCGCCCCGGGCAATATTGTTTCTCTTTCGATTCCGCGCCAGAAAGTATTAAAACTTTTTCCACTAGGTCGCACCGCTGCCGCTCTACTGTCTTGGCGGAAACACCACTGCCGCTCGTCCTTACGAAATCGGTTAATCAACAATAAGTCGCAAAATTGGCCTATTAACGAAATTTTTCGCCCAGTGCAATGTTGTTTCTTTTTCGATTCTGCGTAAAAAAGAAAGATACACTTTTTCCTCTAAATCGCACCGTTGAGGCTCCACACTCTTGTAAAGGTCTACGCCGCTAGGACTTAGAAAAATTTTCATACTTTACGATTTTTTCTCTCGATTTTATCGGTATAGGAAAGCGTTGTAGAGGAAAACGTTTGGGACGAAAGTTTCATGGCTTGCGATGCTCTACAAGAATACGACACTCCGATCGCCCGCCGAAATTAGGAAATCGGTTAATTAACAATAAGTTGCAAAAATTTGTTTATTAACAAAAATTTTCGCCCCGGGCAATATTGTTTCTCTTTCGATTCCGCGCCAGAAAGTATTAAAACTTTTTCCACTAGGTCGCACCGCTGCCGCTCTACTGTCTTGGCGGAAACACCACTGCCGCTCGTCCTTAGGAAATCGGTTAATCAACAATAAGTCGCAAAATTGGCCTATTAACGAAATTTTTCGCCCAGTGCAATGTTGTTTCTTTTTCGATTCTGCGTAAAAAAGAAAGATACACTTTTTCCTCTAAATCGCACCGTTGAGGCTCCACACTCTTGTAAAGGTCTACGCCGCTAGGACTTAGAAAAATTTTCATACTTTACGATTTTTTCTCTCGATTTTATCGGTATAGGAAAGCGTTGTAGAGGAAAACGTTTGGGACGAAAGTTTCATGGCTTGCGATGCTCTACAAGAATACGACATTTCGATCGCCCGCCGAAATTAGGAAATCGGTTAATTAACAATAAGTTGCAAAAATTTGTTTATTAACAAAAATTTTCGCCCCGGGCAATATTGTTTCTCTTTCGATTCCGCGCCAGAAAGTATTAAAACTTTTTCCACTAGGTCGCACCGCTGCCGCTCTACTGTCTTGGCGGAAACACCACTGCCGCTCGTCCTTACGAAATCGGTTAATCAACAATAAGTCGCAAAATTGGCCTATTAACGAAATTTTTCGCCCAGTGCAATGTTGTTTCTTTTTCGATTCTGCGTAAAAAAGAAAGATACACTTTTTCCTC
>CAXDIW010000451.1:0-2500 GCA_963989415.1 Cerceris ruficornis
GTCTACGCCGCTAGGACTTAGAAAAATTTTCATACTTTACGATTTTTTCTCTCGATTTTATCGGTATAGGAAAGCGTTGTAGAGGAAAACGTTTGGGACGAAAGTTTCATGGCTTGCGATGCTCTACAAGAATACGACACTTCGATCGCCCGCCGAAATTAGGAAATCGCTTAATTAACAATAAGTTGCAAAAATTTGTTTATTAACAAAAATTTTCGCCCCGGGCAATATTGTTTCTCTTTCCATTCTGCACCAGAAAGTATTAAAACATTTTCCTCTAGGTCGCACCGCTGCCGCTCTACTGTCTTGGCGGGAATACCACTGCCGCTCGTCCTTACGAAATCGGTTAATCAACAATAAGTCGCAAAATTGGCCTATTAACGAAATTTTTCGCCCAGTGCAATGTTGTTTCTTTTTCGATTCTGCGTAAAAAAGAAAGATACACTTTTTCCTCTAAGTCGCACCGTTGAGGCTCCACACTCTTGTAAAGGTCTACGCCGCTAGGACTTAGAAAAATTTTCATACTTTACGATTTTTTCTCTCGATTTTATCGGTATAGGAAAGCGTTGTAGAGGAAAACGTTTGGGACGAAAGTTTCATGGCTTGCGATGCTCTACAAGAATACGACACTTCGATCGCCCGCCGAAATTAGGAAATCGCTTAATTAACAATAAGTTGCAAAAATTTGTTTATTAACAAAAATTTTCGCCCCGGGCAATATTGTTTCTCTTTCCATTCTGCACCAGAAAGTATTAAAACATTTTCCTCTAGGTCGCACCGCTGCCGCTCTACTGTCTTGGCGGGAATACCACTGCCGCTCGTCCTTACGAAATCGGTTAATCAACAATAAGTCGCAAAATTGGCCTATTAACGAAATTTTTCGCCCAGTGCAATGTTGTTTCTTTTTCGATTCTGCGTAAAAAAGAAAGATACACTTTTTCCTCTAAGTCGCACCGTTGAGGCTCCACACTCTTGTAAAGGTCTACGCCGCTAGGACTTAGAAAAATTTTCATACTTTACGATTTTTTCTCTCGATTTTATCGGTATAGGAAAGCGTTGTAGAGGAAAACGTTTGGGACGAAAGTTTCATGGCTTGCGATGCTCTACAAGAATACGACACTTCGATCGCCCGCCGAAATTAGGAAATCGGTTAATTAACAATAAGTTGCAAAAATTTGTTTATTAACAAAAATTTTCGCCCCGGGCAATATTGTTTCTCTTTCGATTCCGCGCCAGAAAGTATTAAAACTTTTTCCTCTAGGTCGCACCGCTGCCGCTCTACTGTCTTGGCGGGAATACCACTGCCGCTCGTCCTTACGAAATCGGTTAATCAACAATAAGTCGCAAAATTGGCCTATTAACGAAATTTTTCGCCCAGTGCAATGTTGTTTCTTTTTCGATTCTGCGTAAAAAAGAAAGATACACTTTTTCCTCTAAGTCGCACCGTTGAGGCTCCACACTCTTGTAAAGGTCTACGCCGCTAGGACTTAGAAAAATTTTCATACGCAACGGTTATTCTACAATAACTTTATAAATATTTTGTTTTGCTTGTATACGTGTATAACATTAATTGCTTCAAATACCCGTCCCCGTCGATTGGTGGTTTTGAAAAATTTCTGCGATTAAAAAAAATTTTTATCGCTCTAATTATTGTTAAATATTTTCTAATCTACAATGTAAAATTAAAAACACCCTTATAAAAAGTTGTTGGTATTTTGATCTTATACGAGAATCTATATTTTGTTTTCCAAAAATAATTTTTTTGAGTTTTGAGCCTAACTTCAACTCGCCGTAAAATTTAAATTTTTAAAAAAAATTAAATTTTTTCCTGGCATTATTTATTAATTAGCCCTTCCGCGAGTATCTGTAAAAAAAAAATCTCGAATTTCGAATAATTAAGCATACTTTACTCTTGTGAACTAGCCTTCGCTCGAGCGTCAAAGTCCCAACAGTCCGAAAGTACCGGGGGATTTTACCTAGGCGGGCGGCCGGCGGTCGGCCGTGCCGGCGCCGACGCTCATGCTGGCGCCCTGGGTACTATAAGAGAGACCTTGGTGCGAACGATCCGGCCGGGGCAGCCGCTCGGTCGACTGCCATCGGTTGCGCTTCGTGCGTATCCATTCGAACGTACTTTATACATACTATTTAAATCTCTACACTACATTGCCACGGGTCGAAGTTCTGTACTGAATGACCCTTATGTGGCGACTATCCTCTTTCGGGGATTTTGGATGTAAGAGGCGTCGGTGTCTTTTTAGATTCGACGTTTCGAGCACCTACTGAGCGACCACTCTAGTCTCCGTGCGAGAATATCTGTTGACATAGACATATAAAGCAAAGTTGAAACGTACCGAAAAGTCGTGTACGAACTTTAATAGCAGAACTGGCGAAAGGAATAGTGAGTGCGCCATATACCGTTGAGCAATTTTGAGGTTATCTTTTTAGGCCGGGCTGAGAGGTTGGGCCTGGCCTACGAATGCGTTACATTCGTGCTCTTGTT
>CAXDIW010000451.1:5000-7500 GCA_963989415.1 Cerceris ruficornis
ACGTGCTGAAAGAAATGGGCGCAAAGCAAGGAGTTTTCTTACGCTACTTCGTCGTCACTGCCCGACACGATGACACGATGCCGCTATAGGGCCTTGGAGTTACAAAGAGTGGTTGTATCTCTCCCCTACGCGGCAGCGCTTCTCTTCTTGGTGCTTCTCTCTGTTGTATATATTCTCGCGTTGGTGTCTGTCCTCTTGAACGAACCGAGGCAGTCATCTGGCTTTCGAACGGAAAATTGAGAGAATCGAACGTAACACCAAGAGGAGAGAGAGAGAGAGTGAGGGCCAGTCGATCGGCAGTGACGCTCGATGTAAGAGGAGAGACCAAAGACGGGAAGGAGAAGAATGTGTGTCAGAGAGAGAGAGGAGAGAGGATGTGGAATAAAGAGAGGAGGGTGTCGCCAAGAGAGAGAGGAATGAACTCTTGGACAAGAGGGGAATGAATCGAACGAGAGTTATATATTATGCCGGCTTCGTTTTCTGGTTCATGCTGTCGCTGCGCGCATTGCAAACTCGTGCAGGGGTGTGAACTTTGAAATTGTTGCCGCATAAAATGTGTGTGATATTCCCCCAGTCTTCGAGGACAGACCGACCATATGAGAGTGTGTACAGTATCATCGGCGGCACACACCTCTTTATCTCACCCTCGCTTCGTCAGCTTCTCCATCGAACGAAACCGTCGCTCTACGAGCACTTCTTACCGAATAAGCGGAGAAATTCCTTTCGAACGAGCACAATCTGCGAGATCTCGAACGAACGTGAGCTTAACGATAGCGTTGCACACGGTTCTCGTAGTTGTGCCATCGGAGTCAACTTGTCGATGTCTTCTACTCTGAAGCGAGAGCAGCAGCAGCACAAAGAGGAAAAGAAGAGTTGTCTTTCCTCTTTCGCCAAAGAGTTTGAAGATTCGGCATAATTCTGACAAGAAATTTTGAGCGAGCGTATAAACTACGCGCGTCGAGTGAACCCGTCCGTCCACAAGTGTGCTTCTTCTCAGTTCGAACGATCGGCGGAGAGTCCTCGTTTGATGAGGCTTTCTCCCCACACACTGAGAGGAAGGAGAATGCGTTGTTGTGCGTTCGGTCGGGCAATGTGTGCCGGCGTGTAGTTTTGCGCGACGAAGTATTATGAGAAGAGAGAGAGAGGAGGAAGAGATCTGTCTCATTCGAACGACAATATTTTAAGAGATAGATTTTGCGCCTCCGGAAATAAGTTCGCTTTCGAACGATGTTCCAGAACGACTGCTCTCTAATGTCGTCGTCGTTGTCGCTGAAAGGGGAAAGAAGAGTGGTCTTTCCTTTGCGGCGCGGCGGCGGCGACAAACAGCAAAGCAGCTCGTCACGGAACTACTTTTGCGACTTTACCGTTTGCGAAGAAGTGTTCTCTCGTGTACTTCGTGTGTGTGGACATTTGAACGAAAATAGCGTTGTTGAGAGTTCGAACGGAAGCGCTCTGATGAAGGAAGAGGGGTGTAGAACACTAGCGTGGAAAGAGCCTGCTGCGGGATACCCGAAGGCGCAATCCACGAAGACCCTTCTCTTCTCAGAGCTCCTCTCTCTACGTTATTATTGCTGTCCCCTTCGTGTCAGAATTTTTGATGGCACTCTCCGTGCTGACGGCCGATGAAGCACTGGTGTGCGTAGTCTCGTTACGACGAGGGTGCGGACGCTCGTTCTCACGGTCGGATCGACAAACTTAAACTCCGATTTTGCCGTTGTCGTCATCTAAACGACTAACGGTGCTCGGCCTCGTTCTAGCGCTCCGGAACGCGGTTAAACCGAGCCTCGGCTTGTCCGAGGGAGAACACCTGAACCATGTTTGCTTTCTATACGAAGCAAAAAGCATATAATGCAAATACAACCCTGAACGGTGGATCACTTGGCTCGTGGGTCGATGAAGAACGCAGCTAATTGCGCGTCAACGTGTGAACTGCAGGACACATGAACATCGACATTTCGAACGCACATTGCGGTCCTCGGATATAATTCCCGGACCACGCCTGGCTGAGGGTCGTTTATGTACCCAAAAACTGCTTGCGCGGCTCTTTGTGGCTTCCTTCATCATGAGGAGAAGACACTAGTAGAGTCTCGTACGAGCGAATTTGTTGGACGTTCGTCGGAATTTGCCGCAGACTGGAAGAGAATAATAACGTCTCTCCTCGACGCGGATCCGACGTCGTCTGAAATGATTATAAGAGAACGAGAAAAGTGCGGAGGATTGAAAGAACGAAAAGGACGTGTACGTCTTAGATTGCGCAGAGAACAACTCTTTTTAGTTTCGTACAGAAAGAGATCGAACGTAATACCGCGCGATGAAAATAATATCTCTCTTACCTTTCTTTCCCGCAGTTTCTGGCAAAGCATCCTCGAACGAGAGAGAATACATACACATATGATGCTATGCCTCGAACGAAGGAGAAACTGCTGTGGTATCCGAGAATGCCAAAAGGGAATTGCTTAGGGAAGGAGATTTTCATCGTAGCGTTTCGAACGAAATTGTT
>CAXDIW010000451.1:17500-32500 GCA_963989415.1 Cerceris ruficornis
TCCCGGCGGCGAAAGGTATACGCCGCTAGGACTTTGAAAAAATTTTGCTACCGAGTAAACGGCGGGAGTAAAAATGACTGACCTTCTTGGCGAGAAAATTTTACTCCCTGCGGCGAAAGGTCTACGCCGCTAGGACTTAGAAAAAATTTTACTCCCGGCGGCGAAAGGTCTACGCCGCTAGGACTTTGAAAAAATTTTGCTACCGAGTAAACGGCGGGAGTAAAAATGACTGACCTTCTTGGCGAGAAAATCTTTGCTCCCGGCGGCGAAAGGTCTACGCCGCTAGGACTTTGAAAAAATTTTGCTACCGAGTAAACGGCGGGAGTAAAAATGACTGACCTTCTTGGCGAGAAAATCTTTGCTCCCGGCGGCGAAAGGTCTACGCCGCTAGGACTTTGAAAAAATTTTGCTACCGAGTAAACGGCGGGAGTAAAAATGACTGACCTTCTTGGCGAGAAAATTTTACTCCCTGCGGCGAAAGGTCTACGCCGCTAGGACTTAGAAAAAATTTTACTCCCGGCGGCGAAAGGTCTACGCCGCTAGGACTTAGAAAAATTTTCATTCTTTACGATTTTTTCTCTCGATTTTA
This sequence comes from Cerceris ruficornis, assembly GCA_963989415.1. Lineage (NCBI taxonomy): Eukaryota > Metazoa > Arthropoda > Insecta > Hymenoptera > Crabronidae > Cerceris > Cerceris ruficornis. Next base: position 18,090 of record CAXDIW010000451.1, read on the forward strand.
TCGGTATAGGAAAGCGTTGTAGAGGAAAACGTTTGGGACGAAAGTTTCATGGTTTGCGATGCTCTACAAGAATACGACACTTCGATCGCCCGCCGAAATTAGGAAATCGGTTAATTAACAATAAGTTGCAAAAATTTGTTTATTAACAAAAATTTTCGCCCCGGGCAATATTGTTTCTCTTTCGATTCCGCGCCAGAAAGTATTAAAACTTTTTCCTCTAGGTCGCACCGCTGCCGCTCTACTGTCTTGGCGGAAACACCACTGCCGCCCGTCCTTACGAAATCGGTTAATCAACAATAAGTCGCAAAATTGGCCTATTAACGAAATTTTTCGCCCAGTGCAATGTTGTTTCTTTTTCGATTCTGCGTAAAAAAGAAAGATACACTTTTTCCTCTAAGTCGCACCGTTGAGGCTCCACACTCTTGTAAAGGTCTACGCCGCTAGGACTTAGAAAAATTTTCATACTTTACGATTTTTTCTCTCGATTTTATCGGTATAGGAAAGCGTTGTAGAGGAAAACGTTTGGGACGAAAGTTTCATGGCTTGCGATGCTCTACAAGAATACGACACTTCGATCGCCCGCCGAAATTAGGAAATCGCTTAATTAACAATAAGTTGCAAAAATTTGTTTATTAACAAAAATTTTCGCCCCGGGCAATATTGTTTCTCTTTCCATTCTGCACCAGAAAGTATTAAAACATTTTCCTCTAGGTCGCACCGCTGCCGCTCTACTGTCTTGGCGGGAATACCACTGCCGCTCGTCCTTACGAAATCGGTTAATCAACAATAAGTCGCAAAATTGGCCTATTAACGAAATTTTTCGCCCAGTGCAATGTTGTTTCTTTTTCGATTCTGCGTAAAAAAGAAAGATACACTTTTTCCTCTAAGTCGCACCGTTGAGGCTCCACACTCTTGTAAAGGTCTACGCCGCTAGGACTTAGAAAAATTTTCATACTTTACGATTTTTTCTCTCGATTTTATCGGTATAGGAAAGCGTTGTAGAGGAAAACGTTTGGGACGAAAGTTTCATGGCTTGCGATGCTCTACAAGAATACGACACTTCGATCGCCCGCCGAAATTAGGAAATCGCTTAATTAACAATAAGTTGCAAAAATTTGTTTATTAACAAAAATTTTCGCCCCGGGCAATATTGTTTCTCTTTCCATTCTGCACCAGAAAGTATTAAAACATTTTCCTCTAGGTCGCACCGCTGCCGCTCTACTGTCTTGGCGGAAACACCACTGCCGCCCGTCCTTACGAAATCGGTTAATCAACAATAAGTCGCAAAATTGGCCTATTAACGAAATTTTTCGCCCAGTGCAATGTTGTTTCTTTTTCGATTCTGCGTAAAAAAGAAAGATACACTTTTTCCTCTAAGTCGCACCGTTGAGGCTCCACACTCTTGTAAAGGTCTACGCCGCTAGGACTTAGAAAAATTTTCATACTTTACGATTTTTTCTCTCGATTTTATCGGTATAGGAAAGCGTTGTAGAGGAAAACGTTTGGGACGAAAGTTTCATGGCTTGCGATGCTCTACAAGAATACGACACTTCGATCGCCCGCCGAAATTAGGAAATCGCTTAATTAACAATAAGTTGCAAAAATTTGTTTATTAACAAAAATTTTCGCCCCGGGCAATATTGTTTCTCTTTCCATTCTGCACCAGAAAGTATTAAAACATTTTCCTCTAGGTCGCACCGCTGCCGCTCTACTGTCTTGGCGGGAATACCACTGCCGCTCGTCCTTACGAAATCGGTTAATCAACAATAAGTCGCAAAATTGGCCTATTAACGAAATTTTTCGCCCAGTGCAATGTTGTTTCTTTTTCGATTCTGCGTAAAAAAGAAAGATACACTTTTTCCTCTAAGTCGCACCGTTGAGGCTCCACACTCTTGTAAAGGTCTACGCCGCTAGGACTTAGAAAAATTTTCATACTTTACGATTTTTTCTCTCGATTTTATCGGTATAGGAAAGCGTTGTAGAGGAAAACGTTTGGGACGAAAGTTTCATGGCTTGCGATGCTCTACAAGAATACGACACTTCGATCGCCCGCCGAAATTAGGAAATCGCTTAATTAACAATAAGTTGCAAAAATTTGTTTATTAACAAAAATTTTCGCCCCGGGCAATATTGTTTCTCTTTCCATTCTGCACCAGAAAGTATTAAAACATTTTCCTCTAGGTCGCACCGCTGCCGCTCTACTGTCTTGGCGGAAACACCACTGCCGCCCGTCCTTACGAAATCGGTTAATCAACAATAAGTCGCAAAATTGGCCTATTAACGAAATTTTTCGCCCAGTGCAATGTTGTTTCTTTTTCGATTCTGCGTAAAAAAGAAAGATACACTTTTTCCTCTAAGTCGCACCGTTGAGGCTCCACACTCTTGTAAAGGTCTACGCCGCTAGGACTTAGAAAAATTTTCATACTTTACGATTTTTTCTCTCGATTTTATCGGTATAGGAAAGCGTTGTAGAGGAAAACGTTTGGGACGAAAGTTTCATGGCTTGCGATGCTCTACAAGAATACGACACTTCGATCGCCCGCCGAAATTAGGAAATCGCTTAATTAACAATAAGTTGCAAAAATTTGTTTATTAACAAAAATTTTCGCCCCGGGCAATATTGTTTCTCTTTCCATTCTGCACCAGAAAGTATTAAAACATTTTCCTCTAGGTCGCACCGCTGCCGCTCTACTGTCTTGGCGGGAATACCACTGCCGCTCGTCCTTACGAAATCGGTTAATCAACAATAAGTCGCAAAATTGGCCTATTAACGAAATTTTTCGCCCAGTGCAATGTTGTTTCTTTTTCGATTCTGCGTAAAAAAGAAAGATACACTTTTTCCTCTAAGTCGCACCGTTGAGGCTCCACACTCTTGTAAAGGTCTACGCCGCTAGGACTTAGAAAAATTTTCATACTTTACGATTTTTTCTCTCGATTTTATCGGTATAGGAAAGCGTTGTAGAGGAAAACGTTTGGGACGAAAGTTTCATGGCTTGCGATGCTCTACAAGAATACGACACTTCGATCGCCCGCCGAAATTAGGAAATCGCTTAATTAACAATAAGTTGCAAAAATTTGTTTATTAACAAAAATTTTCGCCCCGGGCAATATTGTTTCTCTTTCCATTCTGCACCAGAAAGTATTAAAACATTTTCCTCTAGGTCGCACCGCTGCCGCTCTACTGTCTTGGCGGAAACACCACTGCCGCCCGTCCTTACGAAATCGGTTAATCAACAATAAGTCGCAAAATTGGCCTATTAACGAAATTTTTCGCCCAGTGCAATGTTGTTTCTTTTTCGATTCTGCGTAAAAAAGAAAGATACACTTTTTCCTCTAAGTCGCACCGTTGAGGCTCCACACTCTTGTAAAGGTCTACGCCGCTAGGACTTAGAAAAATTTTCATACTTTACGATTTTTTCTCTCGATTTTATCGGTATAGGAAAGCGTTGTAGAGGAAAACGTTTGGGACGAAAGTTTCATGGCTTGCGATGCTCTACAAGAATACGACACTTCGATCGCCCGCCGAAATTAGGAAATCGCTTAATTAACAATAAGTTGCAAAAATTTGTTTATTAACAAAAATTTTCGCCCCGGGCAATATTGTTTCTCTTTCCATTCTGCACCAGAAAGTATTAAAACATTTTCCTCTAGGTCGCACCGCTGCCGCTCTACTGTCTTGGCGGGAATACCACTGCCGCTCGTCCTTACGAAATCGGTTAATCAACAATAAGTCGCAAAATTGGCCTATTAACGAAATTTTTCGCCCAGTGCAATGTTGTTTCTTTTTCGATTCTGCGTAAAAAAGAAAGATACACTTTTTCCTCTAAGTCGCACCGTTGAGGCTCCACACTCTTGTAAAGGTCTACGCCGCTAGGACTTAGAAAAATTTTCATACTTTACGATTTTTTCTCTCGATTTTATCGGTATAGGAAAGCGTTGTAGAGGAAAACGTTTGGGACGAAAGTTTCATGGTTTGCGATGCTCTACAAGAATACGACATTTCGATCGCCCGCCGAAATTAGGAAATCGGTTAATTAACAATAAGTTGCACAAATTTGTTTATTAACAAAAATTTTCGCCCCGGGCAATATTGTTTCTCTTTCGATTCCGCGCCAGAAAGTATTAAAACTTTTTCCTCTAGGTCGCACCGCTGCCGCTCTACTGTCTTGGCGGAAACACCACTGCCGCCCGTCCTTACGAAAGCGGTTAATCAACAATAAGTCGCAAAATTGGCCTATTAACGAAATTTTTCGCCCAGTGCAATGTTGTTTCTTTTTCGATTCTGCGTAAAAAAGAAAGATACACTTTTTCCTCTAAGTCGCACCGTTGAGGCTCCACACTCTTGTAAAGGTCTACGCCGCTAGGACTTAGAAAAATTTTCATACTTTACGATTTTTTCTCTCGATTTTATCGGTATAGGAAAGCGTTGTAGAGGAAAACGTTTGGGACGAAAGTTTCATGGCTTGCGATGCTCTACAAGAATACGACACTTCGATCGCCCGCCGAAATTAGGAAATCGCTTAATTAACAATAAGTTGCAAAAATTTGTTTATTAACAAAAATTTTCGCCCCGGGCAATATTGTTTCTCTTTCCATTCTGCACCAGAAAGTATTAAAACATTTTCCTCTAGGTCGCACCGCTGCCGCTCTACTGTCTTGGCGGGAATACCACTGCCGCTCGTCCTTACGAAATCGGTTAATCAACAATAAGTCGCAAAATTGGCCTATTAACGAAATTTTTCGCCCAGTGCAATGTTGTTTCTTTTTCGATTCTGCGTAAAAAAGAAAGATACACTTTTTCCTCTAAGTCGCACCGTTGAGGCTCCACACTCTTGTAAAGGTCTACGCCGCTAGGACTTAGAAAAATTTTCATACTTTACGATTTTTTCTCTCGATTTTATCGGTATAGGAAAGCGTTGTAGAGGAAAACGTTTGGGACGAAAGTTTCATGGTTTGCGATGCTCTACAAGAATACGACATTTCGATCGCCCGCCGAAATTAGGAAATCGGTTAATTAACAATAAGTTGCACAAATTTGTTTATTAACAAAAATTTTCGCCCCGGGCAATATTGTTTCTCTTTCGATTCCGCGCCAGAAAGTATTAAAACTTTTTCCTCTAGGTCGCACCGCTGCCGCTCTACTGTCTTGGCGGAAACACCACTGCCGCCCGTCCTTACGAAAGCGGTTAATCAACAATAAGTCGCAAAATTGGCCTATTAACGAAATTTTTCGCCCAGTGCAATGTTGTTTCTTTTTCGATTCTGCGTAAAAAAGAAAGATACACTTTTTCCTCTAAGTCGCACCGTTGAGGCTCCACACTCTTGTAAAGGTCTACGCCGCTAGGACTTAGAAAAATTTTCATACTTTACGATTTTTTCTCTCGATTTTATCGGTATAGGAAAGCGTTGTAGAGGAAAACGTTTGGGACGAAAGTTTCATGGTTTGCGATGCTCTACAAGAATACGACATTTCGATCGCCCGCCGAAATTAGGAAATCGGTTAATTAACAATAAGTTGCACAAATTTGTTTATTAACAAAAATTTTCGCCCCGGGCAATATTGTTTCTCTTTCGATTCCGCGCCAGAAAGTATTAAAACTTTTTCCTCTAGGTCGCACCGCTGCCGCTCTACTGTCTTGGCGGAAACACCACTGCCGCCCGTCCTTACGAAAGCGGTTAATCAACAATAAGTCGCAAAATTGGCCTATTAACGAAATTTTTCGCCCAGTGCAATGTTGTTTCTTTTTCGATTCTGCGTAAAAAAGAAAGATACACTTTTTCCTCTAAGTCGCACCGTTGAGGCTCCACACTCTTGTAAAGGTCTACGCCGCTAGGACTTAGAAAAATTTTCATACTTTACGATTTTTTCTCTCGATTTTATCGGTATAGGAAAGCGTTGTAGAGGAAAACGTTTGGGACGAAAGTTTCATGGCTTGCGATGCTCTACAAGAATACGACACTTCGATCGCCCGCCGAAATTAGGAAATCGCTTAATTAACAATAAGTTGCAAAAATTTGTTTATTAACAAAAATTTTCGCCCCGGGCAATATTGTTTCTCTTTCCATTCTGCACCAGAAAGTATTAAAACATTTTCCTCTAGGTCGCACCGCTGCCGCTCTACTGTCTTGGCGGGAATACCACTGCCGCTCGTCCTTACGAAATCGGTTAATCAACAATAAGTCGCAAAATTGGCCTATTAACGAAATTTTTCGCCCAGTGCAATGTTGTTTCTTTTTCGATTCTGCGTAAAAAAGAAAGATACACTTTTTCCTCTAAGTCGCACCGTTGAGGCTCCACACTCTTGTAAAGGTCTACGCCGCTAGGACTTAGAAAAATTTTCATACTTTACGATTTTTTCTCTCGATTTTATCGGTATAGGAAAGCGTTGTAGAGGAAAACGTTTGGGACGAAAGTTTCATGGCTTGCGATGCTCTACAAGAATACGACACTTCGATCGCCCGCCGAAATTAGGAAATCGCTTAATTAACAATAAGTTGCAAAAATTTGTTTATTAACAAAAATTTTCGCCCCGGGCAATATTGTTTCTCTTTCCATTCTGCACCAGAAAGTATTAAAACATTTTCCTCTAGGTCGCACCGCTGCCGCTCTACTGTCTTGGCGGAAACACCACTGCCGCCCGTCCTTACGAAATCGGTTAATCAACAATAAGTCGCAAAATTGGCCTATTAACGAAATTTTTCGCCCAGTGCAATGTTGTTTCTTTTTCGATTCTGCGTAAAAAAGAAAGATACACTTTTTCCTCTAAGTCGCACCGTTGAGGCTCCACACTCTTGTAAAGGTCTACGCCGCTAGGACTTAGAAAAATTTTCATACTTTACGATTTTTTCTCTCGATTTTATCGGTATAGGAAAGCGTTGTAGAGGAAAACGTTTGGGACGAAAGTTTCATGGCTTGCGATGCTCTACAAGAATACGACACTTCGATCGCCCGCCGAAATTAGGAAATCGCTTAATTAACAATAAGTTGCAAAAATTTGTTTATTAACAAAAATTTTCGCCCCGGGCAATATTGTTTCTCTTTCCATTCTGCACCAGAAAGTATTAAAACATTTTCCTCTAGGTCGCACCGCTGCCGCTCTACTGTCTTGGCGGGAATACCACTGCCGCTCGTCCTTACGAAATCGGTTAATCAACAATAAGTCGCAAAATTGGCCTATTAACGAAATTTTTCGCCCAGTGCAATGTTGTTTCTTTTTCGATTCTGCGTAAAAAAGAAAGATACACTTTTTCCTCTAAGTCGCACCGTTGAGGCTCCACACTCTTGTAAAGGTCTACGCCGCTAGGACTTAGAAAAATTTTCATACTTTACGATTTTTTCTCTCGATTTTATCGGTATAGGAAAGCGTTGTAGAGGAAAACGTTTGGGACGAAAGTTTCATGGCTTGCGATGCTCTACAAGAATACGACACTTCGATCGCCCGCCGAAATTAGGAAATCGCTTAATTAACAATAAGTTGCAAAAATTTGTTTATTAACAAAAATTTTCGCCCCGGGCAATATTGTTTCTCTTTCCATTCTGCACCAGAAAGTATTAAAACATTTTCCTCTAGGTCGCACCGCTGCCGCTCTACTGTCTTGGCGGAAACACCACTGCCGCCCGTCCTTACGAAATCGGTTAATCAACAATAAGTCGCAAAATTGGCCTATTAACGAAATTTTTCGCCCAGTGCAATGTTGTTTCTTTTTCGATTCTGCGTAAAAAAGAAAGATACACTTTTTCCTCTAAGTCGCACCGTTGAGGCTCCACACTCTTGTAAAGGTCTACGCCGCTAGGACTTAGAAAAATTTTCATACTTTACGATTTTTTCTCTCGATTTTATCGGTATAGGAAAGCGTTGTAGAGGAAAACGTTTGGGACGAAAGTTTCATGGCTTGCGATGCTCTACAAGAATACGACACTTCGATCGCCCGCCGAAATTAGGAAATCGCTTAATTAACAATAAGTTGCAAAAATTTGTTTATTAACAAAAATTTTCGCCCCGGGCAATATTGTTTCTCTTTCCATTCTGCACCAGAAAGTATTAAAACATTTTCCTCTAGGTCGCACCGCTGCCGCTCTACTGTCTTGGCGGGAATACCACTGCCGCTCGTCCTTACGAAATCGGTTAATCAACAATAAGTCGCAAAATTGGCCTATTAACGAAATTTTTCGCCCAGTGCAATGTTGTTTCTTTTTCGATTCTGCGTAAAAAAGAAAGATACACTTTTTCCTCTAAGTCGCACCGTTGAGGCTCCACACTCTTGTAAAGGTCTACGCCGCTAGGACTTAGAAAAATTTTCATACTTTACGATTTTTTCTCTCGATTTTATCGGTATAGGAAAGCGTTGTAGAGGAAAACGTTTGGGACGAAAGTTTCATGGCTTGCGATGCTCTACAAGAATACGACACTTCGATCGCCCGCCGAAATTAGGAAATCGCTTAATTAACAATAAGTTGCAAAAATTTGTTTATTAACAAAAATTTTCGCCCCGGGCAATATTGTTTCTCTTTCCATTCTGCACCAGAAAGTATTAAAACATTTTCCTCTAGGTCGCACCGCTGCCGCTCTACTGTCTTGGCGGAAACACCACTGCCGCCCGTCCTTACGAAATCGGTTAATCAACAATAAGTCGCAAAATTGGCCTATTAACGAAATTTTTCGCCCAGTGCAATGTTGTTTCTTTTTCGATTCTGCGTAAAAAAGAAAGATACACTTTTTCCTCTAAGTCGCACCGTTGAGGCTCCACACTCTTGTAAAGGTCTACGCCGCTAGGACTTAGAAAAATTTTCATACTTTACGATTTTTTCTCTCGATTTTATCGGTATAGGAAAGCGTTGTAGAGGAAAACGTTTGGGACGAAAGTTTCATGGTTTGCGATGCTCTACAAGAATACGACATTTCGATCGCCCGCCGAAATTAGGAAATCGGTTAATTAACCATAAGTTGCAAAAATTTGTTTATTAACAAAAATTTTCGCCCCGGGCAATATTGTTTCTCTTTCCATTCTGCACCAGAAAGTATTAAAACATTTTCCTCTAGGTCGCACCGCTGCCGCTCTACTGTCTTGGCGGGAATACCACTGCCGCTCGTCCTTACGAAATCGGTTAATCAACAATAAGTCGCAAAATTGGCCTATTAACGAAATTTTTCGCCCAGTGCAATGTTGTTTCTTTTTCGATTCTGCGTAAAAAAGAAAGATACACTTTTTCCTCTAAGTCGCACCGTTGAGGCTCCACACTCTTGTAAAGGTCTACGCCGCTAGGACTTAGAAAAATTTTCATACTTTACGATTTTATCTCTCGATTTTATCGGTATAGGAAAGCGTTGTAGAGGAAAACGTTTGGGACGAAAGTTTCATGGTTTGCGATGCTCTACAAGAATACGACACTTCGATCGCCCGCCGAAATTAGGAAATCGCTTAATTAACAATAAGTTGCAAAAATTTGTTTATTAACAAAAATTTTCGCCCCGGGCAATATTGTTTCTCTTTCGATTCCGCGCCAGAAAGTATTAAAACTTTTTCCTCTAGGTCGCACCGCTGCCGCTCTACTGTCTTGGCGGAAACACCACTGCCGCCCGTCCTTACGAAATCGGTTAATCAACAATAAGTCGCAAAATTGGCCTATTAACGAAATTTTTCGCCCAGTGCAATGTTGTTTCTTTTTCGATTCTGCGTAAAAAAGAAAGATACACTTTTTCCTCTAAGTCGCACCGTTGAGGCTCCACACTCTTGTAAAGGTCTACGCCGCTAGGACTTAGAAAAATTTTCATACTTTACGATTTTTTCTCTCGATTTTATCGGTATAGGAAAGCGTTGTAGAGGAAAACGTTTGGGACGAAAGTTTCATGGTTTGCGATGCTCTACAAGAATACGACACTTCGATCGCCCGCCGAAATTAGGAAATCGCTTAATTAACAATAAGTTGCAAAAATTTGTTTATTAACAAAAATTTTCGCCCCGGGCAATATTGTTTCTCTTTCGATTCCGCGCCAGAAAGTATTAAAACTTTTTCCTCTAGGTCGCACCGCTGCCGCTCTACTGTCTTGGCGGAAACACCACTGCCGCCCGTCCTTACGAAATCGGTTAATCAACAATAAGTCGCAAAATTGGCCTATTAACGAAATTTTTCGCCCAGTGCAATGTTGTTTCTTTTTCGATTCTGCGTAAAAAAGAAAGATACACTTTTTCCTCTAAGTCGCACCGTTGAGGCTCCACACTCTTGTAAAGGTCTACGCCGCTAGGACTTAGAAAAATTTTCATACTTTACGATTTTTTCTCTCGATTTTATCGGTATAGGAAAGCGTTGTAGAGGAAAACGTTTGGGACGAAAGTTTCATGGCTTGCGATGCTCTACAAGAATACGACACTTCGATCGCCCGCCGAAATTAGGAAATCGCTTAATTAACAATAAGTTGCAAAAATTTGTTTATTAACAAAAATTTTCGCCCCGGGCAATATTGTTTCTCTTTCGATTCCGCGCCAGAAAGTATTAAAACTTTTTCCTCTAGGTCGCACCGCTGCCGCTCTACTGTCTTGGCGGAAACACCACTGCCGCCCGTCCTTACGAAATCGGTTAATCAACAATAAGTCGCAAAATTGGCCTATTAACGAAATTTTTCGCCCAGTGCAATGTTGTTTCTTTTTCGATTCTGCGTAAAAAAGAAAGATACACTTTTTCCTCTAAGTCGCACCGTTGAGGCTCCACACTCTTGTAAAGGTCTACGCCGCTAGGACTTAGAAAAATTTTCATACTTTACGATTTTTTCTCTCGATTTTATCGGTATAGGAAAGCGTTGTAGAGGAAAACGTTTGGGACGAAAGTTTCATGGCTTGCGATGCTCTACAAGAATACGACACTTCGATCGCCCGCCGAAATTAGGAAATCGCTTAATTAACAATAAGTTGCAAAAATTTGTTTATTAACAAAAATTTTCGCCCCGGGCAATATTGTTTCTCTTTCCATTCTGCACCAGAAAGTATTAAAACATTTTCCTCTAGGTCGCACCGCTGCCGCTCTACTGTCTTGGCGGAAACACCACTGCCGCCCGTCCTTACGAAATCGGTTAATCAACAATAAGTCGCAAAATTGGCCTATTAACGAAATTTTTCGCCCAGTGCAATGTTGTTTCTTTTTCGATTCTGCGTAAAAAAGAAAGATACACTTTTTCCTCTAAGTCGCACCGTTGAGGCTCCACACTCTTGTAAAGGTCTACGCCGCTAGGACTTAGAAAAATTTTCATACTTTACGATTTTTTCTCTCGATTTTATCGGTATAGGAAAGCGTTGTAGAGGAAAACGTTTGGGACGAAAGTTTCATGGCTTGCGATGCTCTACAAGAATACGACACTTCGATCGCCCGCCGAAATTAGGAAATCGCTTAATTAACAATAAGTTGCAAAAATTTGTTTATTAACAAAAATTTTCGCCCCGGGCAATATTGTTTCTCTTTCCATTCTGCACCAGAAAGTATTAAAACATTTTCCTCTAGGTCGCACCGCTGCCGCTCTACTGTCTTGGCGGAAACACCACTGCCGCCCGTCCTTACGAAATCGGTTAATCAACAATAAGTCGCAAAATTGGCCTATTAACGAAATTTTTCGCCCAGTGCAATGTTGTTTCTTTTTCGATTCTGCGTAAAAAAGAAAGATACACTTTTTCCTCTAAGTCGCACCGTTGAGGCTCCACACTCTTGTAAAGGTCTACGCCGCTAGGACTTAGAAAAATTTTCATACTTTACGATTTTTTCTCTCGATTTTATCGGTATAGGAAAGCGTTGTAGAGGAAAACGTTTGGGACGAAAGTTTCATGGCTTGCGATGCTCTACAAGAATACGACACTTCGATCGCCCGCCGAAATTAGGAAATCGCTTAATTAACAATAAGTTGCAAAAATTTGTTTATTAACAAAAATTTTCGCCCCGGGCAATATTGTTTCTCTTTCCATTCTGCACCAGAAAGTATTAAAACATTTTCCTCTAGGTCGCACCGCTGCCGCTCTACTGTCTTGGCGGGAATACCACTGCCGCTCGTCCTTACGAAATCGGTTAATCAACAATAAGTCGCAAAATTGGCCTATTAACGAAATTTTTCGCCCAGTGCAATGTTGTTTCTTTTTCGATTCTGCGTAAAAAAGAAAGATACACTTTTTCCTCTAAGTCGCACCGTTGAGGCTCCACACTCTTGTAAAGGTCTACGCCGCTAGGACTTAGAAAAATTTTCATACTTTACGATTTTTTCTCTCGATTTTATCGGTATAGGAAAGCGTTGTAGAGGAAAACGTTTGGGACGAAAGTTTCATGGCTTGCGATGCTCTACAAGAATACGACACTTCGATCGCCCGCCGAAATTAGGAAATCGCTTAATTAACAATAAGTTGCAAAAATTTGTTTATTAACAAAAATTTTCGCCCCGGGCAATATTGTTTCTCTTTCCATTCTGCACCAGAAAGTATTAAAACATTTTCCTCTAGGTCGCACCGCTGCCGCTCTACTGTCTTGGCGGAAACACCACTGCCGCCCGTCCTTACGAAATCGGTTAATCAACAATAAGTCGCAAAATTGGCCTATTAACGAAATTTTTCGCCCAGTGCAATGTTGTTTCTTTTTCGATTCTGCGTAAAAAAGAAAGATACACTTTTTCCTCTAAGTCGCACCGTTGAGGCTCCACACTCTTGTAAAGGTCTACGCCGCTAGGACTTAGAAAAATTTTCATACTTTACGATTTTTTCTCTCGATTTTATCGGTATAGGAAAGCGTTGTAGAGGAAAACGTTTGGGACGAAAGTTTCATGGCTTGCGATGCTCTACAAGAATACGACACTTCGATCGCCCGCCGAAATTAGGAAATCGCTTAATTAACAATAAGTTGCAAAAATTTGTTTATTAACAAAAATTTTCGCCCCGGGCAATATTGTTTCTCTTTCCATTCTGCACCAGAAAGTATTAAAACATTTTCCTCTAGGTCGCACCGCTGCCGCTCTACTGTCTTGGCGGGAATACCACTGCCGCTCGTCCTTACGAAATCGGTTAATCAACAATAAGTCGCAAAATTGGCCTATTAACGAAATTTTTCGCCCAGTGCAATGTTGTTTCTTTTTCGATTCTGCGTAAAAAAGAAAGATACACTTTTTCCTCTAAGTCGCACCGTTGAGGCTCCACACTCTTGTAAAGGTCTACGCCGCTAGGACTTAGAAAAATTTTCATACTTTACGATTTTTTCTCTCGATTTTATCGGTATAGGAAAGCGTTGTAGAGGAAAACGTTTGGGACGAAAGTTTCATGGCTTGCGATGCTCTACAAGAATACGACACTTCGATCGCCCGCCGAAATTAGGAAATCGCTTAATTAACAATAAGTTGCAAAAATTTGTTTATTAACAAAAATTTTCGCCCCGGGCAATATTGTTTCTCTTTCCATTCTGCACCAGAAAGTATTAAAACATTTTCCTCTAGGTCGCACCGCTGCCGCTCTACTGTCTTGGCGGAAACACCACTGCCGCCCGTCCTTACGAAATCGGTTAATCAACAATAAGTCGCAAAATTGGCCTATTAACGAAATTTTTCGCCCAGTGCAATGTTGTTTCTTTTTCGATTCTGCGTAAAAAAGAAAGATACACTTTTTCCTCTAAGTCGCACCGTTGAGGCTCCACACTCTTGTAAAGGTCTACGCCGCTAGGACTTAGAAAAATTTTCATACTTTACGATTTTTTCTCTCGATTTTATCGGTATAGGAAAGCGTTGTAGAGGAAAACGTTTGGGACGAAAGTTTCATGGCTTGCGATGCTCTACAAGAATACGACACTTCGATCGCCCGCCGAAATTAGGAAATCGCTTAATTAACAATAAGTTGCAAAAATTTGTTTATTAACAAAAATTTTCGCCCCGGGCAATATTGTTTCTCTTTCCATTCTGCACCAGAAAGTATTAAAACATTTTCCTCTAGGTCGCACCGCTGCCGCTCTACTGTCTTGGCGGAAACACCACTGCCGCCCGTCCTTACGAAATCGGTTAATCAACAATAAGTCGCAAAATTGGCCTATTAACGAAATTTTTCGCCCAGTGCAATGTTGTTTCTTTTTCGATTCTGCGTAAAAAAGAAAGATACACTTTTTCCTCTAAGTCGCACCGTTGAGGCTCCACACTCTTGTAAAGGTCTACGCCGCTAGGACTTAGAAAAATTTTCATACTTTACGATTTTTTCTCTCGATTTTATCGGTATAGGAAAGCGTTGTAGAGGAAAACGTTTGGGACGAAAGTTTCATGGCTTGCGATGCTCTACAAGAATACGACACTTCGATCGCCCGCCGAAATTAGGAAATCGGTTAATTAACAATAAGTTGCAAAAATTTGTTTATTAACAAAAATTTTCGCCCCGGGCAATATTGTTTCTCTTTCGATTCCGCGCCAGAAAGT
>CAXDIW010000451.1:37500-40000 GCA_963989415.1 Cerceris ruficornis
CTGCTCTCTAATGTCGTCGTCGTTGTCGCTGAAAGGGGAAAGAAGAGTGGTCTTTCCTTTGCGGCGCGGCGGCGGCGACAAACAGCAAAGCAGCTCGTCACGGAACTACTTTTGCGACTTTACCGTTTGCGAAGAAGTGTTCTCTCGTGTACTTCGTGTGTGTGGACATTTGAACGAAAATAGCGTTGTTGAGAGTTCGAACGGAAGCGCTCTGATGAAGGAAGAGGGGTGTAGAACACTAGCGTGGAAAGAGCCTGCTGCGGGATACCCGAAGGCGCAATCCACGAAGACCCTTCTCTTCTCAGAGCTCCTCTCTCTACGTTATTATTGCTGTCCCCTTCGTGTCAGAATTTTTGATGGCACTCTCCGTGCTGACGGCCGATGAAGCACTGGTGTGCGTAGTCTCGTTACGACGAGGGTGCGGACGCTCGTTCTCACGGTCGGATCGACAAACTTAAACTCCGATTTTGCCGTTGTCGTCATCTAAACGACTAACGGTGCTCGGCCTCGTTCTAGCGCTCCGGAACGCGGTTAAACCGAGCCTCGGCTTGTCCGAGGGAGAACACCTGAACCATGTTTGCTTTCTATACGAAGCAAAAAGCATATAATGCAAATACAACCCTGAACGGTGGATCACTTGGCTCGTGGGTCGATGAAGAACGCAGCTAATTGCGCGTCAACGTGTGAACTGCAGGACACATGAACATCGACATTTCGAACGCACATTGCGGTCCTCGGATATAATTCCCGGACCACGCCTGGCTGAGGGTCGTTTATGTACCCAAAAACTGCTTGCGCGGCTCTTTGTGGCTTCCTTCATCATGAGGAGAAGACACTAGTAGAGTCTCGTACGAGCGAATTTGTTGGACGTTCGTCGGAATTTGCCGCAGACTGGAAGAGAATAATAACGTCTCTCCTCGACGCGGATCCGACGTCGTCTGAAATGATTATAAGAGAACGAGAAAAGTGCGGAGGATTGAAAGAACGAAAAGGACGTGTACGTCTTAGATTGCGCAGAGAACAACTCTTTTTAGTTTCGTACAGAAAGAGATCGAACGTAATACCGCGCGATGAAAATAATATCTCTCTTACCTTTCTTTCCCGCAGTTTCTGGCAAAGCATCCTCGAACGAGAGAGAATACATACACATATGATGCTATGCCTCGAACGAAGGAGAAACTGCTGTGGTATCCGAGAATGCCAAAAGGGAATTGCTTAGGGAAGGAGATTTTCATCGTAGCGTTTCGAACGAAATTGTTTTATCAAAGATATCTGCGCAATCGAACGAAATCGTCCGAGAGAGCTCCACGCCGCCAATTTCGTGTCTCCCACGATCGTCGCAGATTTTCGTGCCCGGTCGTCGAGTCCCCGACTCTTAAATTTGCGTTCCATTTCGAGGTGCTTTGTGCTCTGAAATTCTCCGACCTAACCCAGACTCTCACTGTCTCTCTCAAGCTTCTTCGTTGCCGCATCTGCTCGAAAAGAACCCTCCTGGAGAAGAAATATATATTATATCTCTACCAGGAGAGCGTGTGCAGAGAGTGGCTGTAATAACTGACAAGTTCTCGAACGTGTAAAGAGAGAGAGAGAGTTGTGAGCGAGGGTGTGTGTGTAACAATTAAAGAGTGTGGTAGGTAGGAGAGTGGTTAAGCAGAGCGCATAGTTTACCGAGAAAAGAGAAACACAAATACTGGACCGACGTTAAATTGTCCGGGAAGAACAATTCACGAAACTCTGTCCTCGAACGAACCTTCTCTATGGTCGTGGGAGAGCGAGGAAAAAGACTGACACAGTCGCGTGCTCACGACATTGGCGTGTCGTTGTTCCAAACCTTTCTCAGACTCCGAACTAAAGTTTAGTTTTGATTTCTGTGACCCGCCGGTATTCCTACGAGGAGATAGATAGATATATTATTGCGATGATTGAGAGAGGAGGCAGAAAGTTGAGAAAAGTGGGAATCTCAGAGTTATATGACAAATTCGTCATAAGAGGAGAAAGAAGAAAAGAGTGTGGTGGTATACGCGGAGAAGGGAAGGAAGATTGACAATTCGAAAAGTATAATGATCGGGCTGTGTGGGTCTGGTTCGAACAGTTTTGTACACATCGAGAGAGTGATCTTTGACAAAAACTCGATCTCTCTCTGTGTTACAATACCAGGCCAGCAGCACCGAGAAACTTGTCGTCCCTCCAACCTTCTACGCTGCTCGAACGAAACCGCTCGCTCTCTCTTTCTCTGTGTGTGCTCTCCCATTTGCTGTGTTTATTCTCTCTCTCTCGATCTGACGTGTGCGCAAGTCTCCTCGAAGGTGTGTGTAATATAAATTTTAGAGAGCTCCGGCGAGCCCATCGAAACTAATACGAAATTATCACAACGACCTCAGATCAGGCGAGGCTACCCGCTGAATTTAAGCATATTATTAAGCGGAGGAAAAGAAACTAACAAGGATTTCCTTAGTAGCGGCGAGCGAACAGGAATAAGCCCAGCACTGAATCCCGCGGC
>CAXDIW010000451.1:47500-57500 GCA_963989415.1 Cerceris ruficornis
TAGGTCGCACCGCTGCCGCTCTACTGTCTTGGCGGAAACACCACTGCCGCCCGTCCTTACGAAATCGGTTAATCAACAATAAGTCGCAAAATTGGCCTATTAACGAAATTTTTCGCCCAGTGCAATGTTGTTTCTTTTTCGATTCTGCGTAAAAAAGAAAGATACACTTTTTCCTCTAAGTCGCACCGTTGAGGCTCCACACTCTTGTAAAGGTCTACGCCGCTAGGACTTAGAAAAATTTTCATACTTTACGATTTTTTCTCTCGATTTTATCGGTATAGGAAAGCGTTGTAGAGGAAAACGTTTGGGACGAAAGTTTCATGGCTTGCGATGCTCTACAAGAATACGACACTTCGATCGCCCGCCGAAATTAGGAAATCGCTTAATTAACAATAAGTTGCAAAAATTTGTTTATTAACAAAAATTTTCGCCCCGGGCAATATTGTTTCTCTTTCCATTCTGCACCAGAAAGTATTAAAACATTTTCCTCTAGGTCGCACCGCTGCCGCTCTACTGTCTTGGCGGAAACACCACTGCCGCCCGTCCTTACGAAATCGGTTAATCAACAATAAGTCGCAAAATTGGCCTATTAACGAAATTTTTCGCCCAGTGCAATGTTGTTTCTTTTTCGATTCTGCGTAAAAAAGAAAGATACACTTTTTCCTCTAAGTCGCACCGTTGAGGCTCCACACTCTTGTAAAGGTCTACGCCGCTAGGACTTAGAAAAATTTTCATACTTTACGATTTTTTCTCTCGATTTTATCGGTATAGGAAAGCGTTGTAGAGGAAAACGTTTGGGACGAAAGTTTCATGGTTTGCGATGCTCTACAAGAATACGACATTTCGATCGCCCGCCGAAATTAGGAAATCGGTTAATTAACCATAAGTTGCAAAAATTTGTTTATTAACAAAAATTTTCGCCCCGGGCAATATTGTTTCTCTTTCCATTCTGCACCAGAAAGTATTAAAACATTTTCCTCTAGGTCGCACCGCTGCCGCTCTACTGTCTTGGCGGGAATACCACTGCCGCTCGTCCTTACGAAATCGGTTAATCAACAATAAGTCGCAAAATTGGCCTATTAACGAAATTTTTCGCCCAGTGCAATGTTGTTTCTTTTTCGATTCTGCGTAAAAAAGAAAGATACACTTTTTCCTCTAAGTCGCACCGTTGAGGCTCCACACTCTTGTAAAGGTCTACGCCGCTAGGACTTAGAAAAATTTTCATACTTTACGATTTTTTCTCTCGATTTTATCGGTATAGGAAAGCGTTGTAGAGGAAAACGTTTGGGACGAAAGTTTCATGGCTTGCGATGCTCTACAAGAATACGACACTTCGATCGCCCGCCGAAATTAGGAAATCGCTTAATTAACAATAAGTTGCAAAAATTTGTTTATTAACAAAAATTTTCGCCCCGGGCAATATTGTTTCTCTTTCGATTCCGCGCCAGAAAGTATTAAAACTTTTTCCTCTAGGTCGCACCGCTGCCGCTCTACTGTCTTGGCGGAAACACCACTGCCGCCCGTCCTTACGAAATCGGTTAATCAACAATAAGTCGCAAAATTGGCCTATTAACGAAATTTTTCGCCCAGTGCAATGTTGTTTCTTTTTCGATTCTGCGTAAAAAAGAAAGATACACTTTTTCCTCTAAGTCGCACCGTTGAGGCTCCACACTCTTGTAAAGGTCTACGCCGCTAGGACTTAGAAAAATTTTCATACTTTACGATTTTTTCTCTCGATTTTATCGGTATAGGAAAGCGTTGTAGAGGAAAACGTTTGGGACGAAAGTTTCATGGCTTGCGATGCTCTACAAGAATACGACACTTCGATCGCCCGCCGAAATTAGGAAATCGCTTAATTAACAATAAGTTGCAAAAATTTGTTTATTAACAAAAATTTTCGCCCCGGGCAATATTGTTTCTCTTTCCATTCTGCACCAGAAAGTATTAAAACATTTTCCTCTAGGTCGCACCGCTGCCGCTCTACTGTCTTGGCGGAAACACCACTGCCGCCCGTCCTTACGAAATCGGTTAATCAACAATAAGTCGCAAAATTGGCCTATTAACGAAATTTTTCGCCCAGTGCAATGTTGTTTCTTTTTCGATTCTGCGTAAAAAAGAAAGATACACTTTTTCCTCTAAGTCGCACCGTTGAGGCTCCACACTCTTGTAAAGGTCTACGCCGCTAGGACTTAGAAAAATTTTCATACTTTACGATTTTTTCTCTCGATTTTATCGGTATAGGAAAGCGTTGTAGAGGAAAACGTTTGGGACGAAAGTTTCATGGCTTGCGATGCTCTACAAGAATACGACACTTCGATCGCCCGCCGAAATTAGGAAATCGCTTAATTAACAATAAGTTGCAAAAATTTGTTTATTAACAAAAATTTTCGCCCCGGGCAATATTGTTTCTCTTTCCATTCTGCACCAGAAAGTATTAAAACATTTTCCTCTAGGTCGCACCGCTGCCGCTCTACTGTCTTGGCGGGAATACCACTGCCGCTCGTCCTTACGAAATCGGTTAATCAACAATAAGTCGCAAAATTGGCCTATTAACGAAATTTTTCGCCCAGTGCAATGTTGTTTCTTTTTCGATTCTGCGTAAAAAAGAAAGATACACTTTTTCCTCTAAGTCGCACCGTTGAGGCTCCACACTCTTGTAAAGGTCTACGCCGCTAGGACTTAGAAAAATTTTCATACTTTACGATTTTTTCTCTCGATTTTATCGGTATAGGAAAGCGTTGTAGAGGAAAACGTTTGGGACGAAAGTTTCATGGCTTGCGATGCTCTACAAGAATACGACACTTCGATCGCCCGCCGAAATTAGGAAATCGCTTAATTAACAATAAGTTGCAAAAATTTGTTTATTAACAAAAATTTTCGCCCCGGGCAATATTGTTTCTCTTTCCATTCTGCACCAGAAAGTATTAAAACATTTTCCTCTAGGTCGCACCGCTGCCGCTCTACTGTCTTGGCGGAAACACCACTGCCGCCCGTCCTTACGAAATCGGTTAATCAACAATAAGTCGCAAAATTGGCCTATTAACGAAATTTTTCGCCCAGTGCAATGTTGTTTCTTTTTCGATTCTGCGTAAAAAAGAAAGATACACTTTTTCCTCTAAGTCGCACCGTTGAGGCTCCACACTCTTGTAAAGGTCTACGCCGCTAGGACTTAGAAAAATTTTCATACTTTACGATTTTTTCTCTCGATTTTATCGGTATAGGAAAGCGTTGTAGAGGAAAACGTTTGGGACGAAAGTTTCATGGCTTGCGATGCTCTACAAGAATACGACACTTCGATCGCCCGCCGAAATTAGGAAATCGCTTAATTAACAATAAGTTGCAAAAATTTGTTTATTAACAAAAAT
The DNA here is from genome assembly GCA_963989415.1 of Cerceris ruficornis. Classification (NCBI taxonomy): domain Eukaryota; kingdom Metazoa; phylum Arthropoda; class Insecta; order Hymenoptera; family Crabronidae; genus Cerceris; species Cerceris ruficornis. The sequence goes on from CAXDIW010000451.1 coordinate 50,866, forward strand.
TTTCGCCCCGGGCAATATTGTTTCTCTTTCCATTCTGCACCAGAAAGTATTAAAACATTTTCCTCTAGGTCGCACCGCTGCCGCTCTACTGTCTTGGCGGGAATACCACTGCCGCTCGTCCTTACGAAATCGGTTAATCAACAATAAGTCGCAAAATTGGCCTATTAACGAAATTTTTCGCCCAGTGCAATGTTGTTTCTTTTTCGATTCTGCGTAAAAAAGAAAGATACACTTTTTCCTCTAAGTCGCACCGTTGAGGCTCCACACTCTTGTAAAGGTCTACGCCGCTAGGACTTAGAAAAATTTTCATACTTTACGATTTTTTCTCTCGATTTTATCGGTATAGGAAAGCGTTGTAGAGGAAAACGTTTGGGACGAAAGTTTCATGGCTTGCGATGCTCTACAAGAATACGACACTTCGATCGCCCGCCGAAATTAGGAAATCGCTTAATTAACAATAAGTTGCAAAAATTTGTTTATTAACAAAAATTTTCGCCCCGGGCAATATTGTTTCTCTTTCCATTCTGCACCAGAAAGTATTAAAACATTTTCCTCTAGGTCGCACCGCTGCCGCTCTACTGTCTTGGCGGAAACACCACTGCCGCCCGTCCTTACGAAATCGGTTAATCAACAATAAGTCGCAAAATTGGCCTATTAACGAAATTTTTCGCCCAGTGCAATGTTGTTTCTTTTTCGATTCTGCGTAAAAAAGAAAGATACACTTTTTCCTCTAAGTCGCACCGTTGAGGCTCCACACTCTTGTAAAGGTCTACGCCGCTAGGACTTAGAAAAATTTTCATACTTTACGATTTTTTCTCTCGATTTTATCGGTATAGGAAAGCGTTGTAGAGGAAAACGTTTGGGACGAAAGTTTCATGGCTTGCGATGCTCTACAAGAATACGACACTTCGATCGCCCGCCGAAATTAGGAAATCGCTTAATTAACAATAAGTTGCAAAAATTTGTTTATTAACAAAAATTTTCGCCCCGGGCAATATTGTTTCTCTTTCCATTCTGCACCAGAAAGTATTAAAACATTTTCCTCTAGGTCGCACCGCTGCCGCTCTACTGTCTTGGCGGGAATACCACTGCCGCTCGTCCTTACGAAATCGGTTAATCAACAATAAGTCGCAAAATTGGCCTATTAACGAAATTTTTCGCCCAGTGCAATGTTGTTTCTTTTTCGATTCTGCGTAAAAAAGAAAGATACACTTTTTCCTCTAAGTCGCACCGTTGAGGCTCCACACTCTTGTAAAGGTCTACGCCGCTAGGACTTAGAAAAATTTTCATACTTTACGATTTTTTCTCTCGATTTTATCGGTATAGGAAAGCGTTGTAGAGGAAAACGTTTGGGACGAAAGTTTCATGGCTTGCGATGCTCTACAAGAATACGACACTTCGATCGCCCGCCGAAATTAGGAAATCGCTTAATTAACAATAAGTTGCAAAAATTTGTTTATTAACAAAAATTTTCGCCCCGGGCAATATTGTTTCTCTTTCCATTCTGCACCAGAAAGTATTAAAACATTTTCCTCTAGGTCGCACCGCTGCCGCTCTACTGTCTTGGCGGAAACACCACTGCCGCCCGTCCTTACGAAATCGGTTAATCAACAATAAGTCGCAAAATTGGCCTATTAACGAAATTTTTCGCCCAGTGCAATGTTGTTTCTTTTTCGATTCTGCGTAAAAAAGAAAGATACACTTTTTCCTCTAAGTCGCACCGTTGAGGCTCCACACTCTTGTAAAGGTCTACGCCGCTAGGACTTAGAAAAATTTTCATACTTTACGATTTTTTCTCTCGATTTTATCGGTATAGGAAAGCGTTGTAGAGGAAAACGTTTGGGACGAAAGTTTCATGGCTTGCGATGCTCTACAAGAATACGACACTTCGATCGCCCGCCGAAATTAGGAAATCGCTTAATTAACAATAAGTTGCAAAAATTTGTTTATTAACAAAAATTTTCGCCCCGGGCAATATTGTTTCTCTTTCCATTCTGCACCAGAAAGTATTAAAACATTTTCCTCTAGGTCGCACCGCTGCCGCTCTACTGTCTTGGCGGGAATACCACTGCCGCTCGTCCTTACGAAATCGGTTAATCAACAATAAGTCGCAAAATTGGCCTATTAACGAAATTTTTCGCCCAGTGCAATGTTGTTTCTTTTTCGATTCTGCGTAAAAAGAAAGATACACTTTTTCCTCTAAGTCGCACCGTTGAGGCTCCACACTCTTGTAAAGGTCTACGCCGCTAGGACTTAGAAAAATTTTCATACTTTACGATTTTTTCTCTCGATTTTATCGGTATAGGAAAGCGTTGTAGAGGAAAACGTTTGGGACGAAAGTTTCATGGCTTGCGATGCTCTACAAGAATACGACACTTCGATCGCCCGCCGAAATTAGGAAATCGCTTAATTAACAATAAGTTGCAAAAATTTGTTTATTAACAAAAATTTTCGCCCCGGGCAATATTGTTTCTCTTTCCATTCTGCACCAGAAAGTATTAAAACATTTTCCTCTAGGTCGCACCGCTGCCGCTCTACTGTCTTGGCGGAAACACCACTGCCGCCCGTCCTTACGAAATCGGTTAATCAACAATAAGTCGCAAAATTGGCCTATTAACGAAATTTTTCGCCCAGTGCAATGTTGTTTCTTTTTCGATTCTGCGTAAAAAAGAAAGATACACTTTTTCCTCTAAGTCGCACCGTTGAGGCTCCACACTCTTGTAAAGGTCTACGCCGCTAGGACTTAGAAAAATTTTCATACTTTACGATTTTTTCTCTCGATTTTATCGGTATAGGAAAGCGTTGTAGAGGAAAACGTTTGGGACGAAAGTTTCATGGCTTGCGATGCTCTACAAGAATACGACACTTCGATCGCCCGCCGAAATTAGGAAATCGCTTAATTAACAATAAGTTGCAAAAATTTGTTTATTAACAAAAATTTTCGCCCCGGGCAATATTGTTTCTCTTTCCATTCTGCACCAGAAAGTATTAAAACATTTTCCTCTAGGTCGCACCGCTGCCGCTCTACTGTCTTGGCGGGAATACCACTGCCGCTCGTCCTTACGAAATCGGTTAATCAACAATAAGTCGCAAAATTGGCCTATTAACGAAATTTTTCGCCCAGTGCAATGTTGTTTCTTTTTCGATTCTGCGTAAAAAAGAAAGATACACTTTTTCCTCTAAGTCGCACCGTTGAGGCTCCACACTCTTGTAAAGGTCTACGCCGCTAGGACTTAGAAAAATTTTCATACTTTACGATTTTTTCTCTCGATTTTATCGGTATAGGAAAGCGTTGTAGAGGAAAACGTTTGGGACGAAAGTTTCATGGTTTGCGATGCTCTACAAGAATACGACATTTCGATCGCCCGCCGAAATTAGGAAATCGGTTAATTAACAATAAGTTGCACAAATTTGTTTATTAACAAAAATTTTCGCCCCGGGCAATATTGTTTCTCTTTCGATTCCGCGCCAGAAAGTATTAAAACTTTTTCCTCTAGGTCGCACCGCTGCCGCTCTACTGTCTTGGCGGAAACACCACTGCCGCCCGTCCTTACGAAAGCGGTTAATCAACAATAAGTCGCAAAATTGGCCTATTAACGAAATTTTTCGCCCAGTGCAATGTTGTTTCTTTTTCGATTCTGCGTAAAAAAGAAAGATACACTTTTTCCTCTAAGTCGCACCGTTGAGGCTCCACACTCTTGTAAAGGTCTACGCCGCTAGGACTTAGAAAAATTTTCATACTTTACGATTTTTTTCTCTCGATTTTATCGGTATAGGAAAGCGTTGTAGAGGAAAACGTTTGGGACGAAAGTTTCATGGTTTGCGATGCTCTACAAGAATACGACATTTCGATCGCCCGCCGAAATTAGGAAATCGGTTAATTAACAATAAGTTGCACAAATTTGTTTATTAACAAAAATTTTCGCCCCGGGCAATATTGTTTCTCTTTCGATTCCGCGCCAGAAAGTATTAAAACTTTTTCCTCTAGGTCGCACCGCTGCCGCTCTACTGTCTTGGCGGAAACACCACTGCCGCCCGTCCTTACGAAAGCGGTTAATCAACAATAAGTCGCAAAATTGGCCTATTAACGAAATTTTTCGCCCAGTGCAATGTTGTTTCTTTTTCGATTCTGCGTAAAAAAGAAAGATACACTTTTTCCTCTAAGTCGCACCGTTGAGGCTCCACACTCTTGTAAAGGTCTACGCCGCTAGGACTTAGAAAAATTTTCATACTTTACGATTTTTTCTCTCGATTTTATCGGTATAGGAAAGCGTTGTAGAGGAAAACGTTTGGGACGAAAGTTTCATGGCTTGCGATGCTCTACAAGAATACGACACTTCGATCGCCCGCCGAAATTAGGAAATCGCTTAATTAACAATAAGTTGCAAAAATTTGTTTATTAACAAAAATTTTCGCCCCGGGCAATATTGTTTCTCTTTCCATTCTGCACCAGAAAGTATTAAAACATTTTCCTCTAGGTCGCACCGCTGCCGCTCTACTGTCTTGGCGGGAATACCACTGCCGCTCGTCCTTACGAAATCGGTTAATCAACAATAAGTCGCAAATTGGCCTATTAACGAAATTTTTCGCCCAGTGCAATGTTGTTTCTTTTTCGATTCTGCGTAAAAAAGAAAGATACACTTTTTTCCTCTAAGTCGCACCGTTGAGGCTCCACACTCTTGTAAAGGTCTACGCCGCTAGGACTTAGAAAAATTTTCATACTTTACGATTTTTTCTCTCGATTTTATCGGTATAGGAAAGCGTTGTAGAGGAAAACGTTTGGGACGAAAGTTTCATGGCTTGCGATGCTCTACAAGAATACGACACTTCGATCGCCCGCCGAAATTAGGAAATCGCTTAATTAACAATAAGTTGCAAAAATTTGTTTATTAACAAAAATTTTCGCCCCGGGCAATATTGTTTCTCTTTCCATTCTGCACCAGAAAGTATTAAAACATTTTCCTCTAGGTCGCACCGCTGCCGCTCTACTGTCTTGGCGGGAATACCACTGCCGCTCGTCCTTACGAAATCGGTTAATCAACAATAAGTCGCAAAATTGGCCTATTAACGAAATTTTTCGCCCAGTGCAATGTTGTTTCTTTTTCGATTCTGCGTAAAAAAGAAAGATACACTTTTTCCTCTAAGTCGCACCGTTGAGGCTCCACACTCTTGTAAAGGTCTACGCCGCTAGGACTTAGAAAAATTTTCATACTTTACGATTTTTTCTCTCGATTTTATCGGTATAGGAAAGCGTTGTAGAGGAAAACGTTTGGGACGAAAGTTTCATGGCTTGCGATGCTCTACAAGAATACGACACTTCGATCGCCCGCCGAAATTAGGAAATCGGTTAATTAACAATAAGTTGCAAAAATTTGTTTATTAACAAAAATTTTCGCCCCGGGCAATATTGTTTCTCTTTCGATTCCGCGCCAGAAAGTATTAAAACTTTTTCCTCTAGGTCGCACCGCTGCCGCTCTACTGTCTTGGCGGGAATACCACTGCCGCTCGTCCTTACGAAATCGGTTAATCAACAATAAGTCGCAAAATTGGCCTATTAACGAAATTTTTCGCCCAGTGCAATGTTGTTTCTTTTTCGATTCTGCGTAAAAAAGAAAGATACACTTTTTCCTCTAAGTCGCACCGTTGAGGCTCCACACTCTTGTAAAGGTCTACGCCGCTAGGACTTAGAAAAATTTTCATACGCAACGGTTATTCTACAATAACTTTATAAATATTTTGTTTTGCTTGTATACGTGTATAACATTAATTGCTTCAAATACCCGTCCCCGTCGATTGGTGGTTTTGAAAAATTTCTGCGATTAAAAAAAATTTTTATCGCTCTAATTATTGTTAAATATTTTCTAATCTACAATGTAAAATTAAAAACACCCTTATAAAAAGTTGTTGGTATTTTGATCTTATACGAGAATCTATATTTTGTTTTCCAAAAATAATTTTTTTGAGTTTTGAGCCTAACTTCAACTCGCCGTAAAATTTAAATTTTTAAAAAAAATTAAATTTTTTCCTGGCATTATTTATTAATTAGCCCTTCCGCGAGTATCTGTAAAAAAAAAAATCTCGAATTTCGAATAATTAAGCATACTTTACTCTTGTGAACTAGCCTTCGCTCGAGCGTCAAAGTCCCAACAGTCCGAAAGTACCGGGGGATTTTACCTAGGCGGGCGGCCGGCGGTCGGCCGTGCCGGCGCCGACGCTCATGCTGGCGCCCTGGGTACTATAAGAGAGACCTTGGTGCGAACGATCCGGCCGGGGCAGCCGCTCGGTCGACTGCCATCGGTTGCGCTTCGTGCGTATCCATTCGAACGTACTTTATACATACTATTTAAATCTCTACACTACATTGCCACGGGTCGAAGTTCTGTACTGAATGACCCTTATGTGGCGACTATCCTCTTTCGGGGATTTTGGATGTAAGAGGCGTCGGTGTCTTTTTAGATTCGACGTTTCGAGCACCTACTGAGCGACCACTCTAGTCTCCGTGCGAGAATATCTGTTGACATAGACATATAAAGCAAAGTTGAAACGTACCGAAAAGTCGTGTACGAACTTTAATAGCAGAACTGGCGAAAGGAATAGTGAGTGCGCCATATACCGTTGAGCAATTTTGAGGTTAT
>CAXDIW010000451.1:60000-62379 GCA_963989415.1 Cerceris ruficornis
GAAAGGCATTTTACAAACGCCAAAACTTTTTTGAACGTTAATCGGCACGCTCGAACGTACATTTACGTGCTGAAAGAAATGGGCGCAAAGCAAGGAGTTTTCTTACGCTACTTCGTCGTCACTGCCCGACACGATGACACGATGCCGCTATAGGGCCTTGGAGTTACAAAGAGTGGTTGTATCTCTCCCCTACGCGGCAGCGCTTCTCTTCTTGGTGCTTCTCTCTGTTGTATATATTCTCGCGTTGGTGTCTGTCCTCTTGAACGAACCGAGGCAGTCATCTGGCTTTCGAACGGAAAATTGAGAGAATCGAACGTAACACCAAGAGGAGAGAGAGAGAGAGTGAGGGCCAGTCGATCGGCAGTGACGCTCGATGTAAGAGGAGAGACCAAAGACGGGAAGGAGAAGAATGTGTGTCAGAGAGAGAGAGGAGAGAGGATGTGGAATAAAGAGAGGAGGGTGTCGCCAAGAGAGAGAGGAATGAACTCTTGGACAAGAGGGGAATGAATCGAACGAGAGTTATATATTATGCCGGCTTCGTTTTCTGGTTCATGCTGTCGCTGCGCGCATTGCAAACTCGTGCAGGGGTGTGAACTTTGAAATTGTTGCCGCATAAAATGTGTGTGATATTCCCCCAGTCTTCGAGGACAGACCGACCATATGAGAGTGTGTACAGTATCATCGGCGGCACACACCTCTTTATCTCACCCTCGCTTCGTCAGCTTCTCCATCGAACGAAACCGTCGCTCTACGAGCACTTCTTACCGAATAAGCGGAGAAATTCCTTTCGAACGAGCACAATCTGCGAGATCTCGAACGAACGTGAGCTTAACGATAGCGTTGCACACGGTTCTCGTAGTTGTGCCATCGGAGTCAACTTGTCGATGTCTTCTACTCTGAAGCGAGAGCAGCAGCAGCACAAAGAGGAAAAGAAGAGTTGTCTTTCCTCTTTCGCCAAAGAGTTTGAAGATTCGGCATAATTCTGACAAGAAATTTTGAGCGAGCGTATAAACTACGCGCGTCGAGTGAACCCGTCCGTCCACAAGTGTGCTTCTTCTCAGTTCGAACGATCGGCGGAGAGTCCTCGTTTGATGAGGCTTTCTCCCCACACACTGAGAGGAAGGAGAATGCGTTGTTGTGCGTTCGGTCGGGCAATGTGTGCCGGCGTGTAGTTTTGCGCGACGAAGTATTATGAGAAGAGAGAGAGAGGAGGAAGAGATCTGTCTCATTCGAACGACAATATTTTAAGAGATAGATTTTGCGCCTCCGGAAATAAGTTCGCTTTCGAACGATGTTCCAGAACGACTGCTCTCTAATGTCGTCGTCGTTGTCGCTGAAAGGGGAAAGAAGAGTGGTCTTTCCTTTGCGGCGCGGCGGCGGCGACAAACAGCAAAGCAGCTCGTCACGGAACTACTTTTGCGACTTTACCGTTTGCGAAGAAGTGTTCTCTCGTGTACTTCGTGTGTGTGGACATTTGAACGAAAATAGCGTTGTTGAGAGTTCGAACGGAAGCGCTCTGATGAAGGAAGAGGGGTGTAGAACACTAGCGTGGAAAGAGCCTGCTGCGGGATACCCGAAGGCGCAATCCACGAAGACCCTTCTCTTCTCAGAGCTCCTCTCTCTACGTTATTATTGCTGTCCCCTTCGTGTCAGAATTTTTGATGGCACTCTCCGTGCTGACGGCCGATGAAGCACTGGTGTGCGTAGTCTCGTTACGACGAGGGTGCGGACGCTCGTTCTCACGGTCGGATCGACAAACTTAAACTCCGATTTTGCCGTTGTCGTCATCTAAACGACTAACGGTGCTCGGCCTCGTTCTAGCGCTCCGGAACGCGGTTAAACCGAGCCTCGGCTTGTCCGAGGGAGAACACCTGAACCATGTTTGCTTTCTATACGAAGCAAAAAGCATATAATGCAAATACAACCCTGAACGGTGGATCACTTGGCTCGTGGGTCGATGAAGAACGCAGCTAATTGCGCGTCAACGTGTGAACTGCAGGACACATGAACATCGACATTTCGAACGCACATTGCGGTCCTCGGATATAATTCCCGGACCACGCCTGGCTGAGGGTCGTTTATGTACCCAAAAACTGCTTGCGCGGCTCTTTGTGGCTTCCTTCATCATGAGGAGAAGACACTAGTAGAGTCTCGTACGAGCGAATTTGTTGGACGTTCGTCGGAATTTGCCGCAGACTGGAAGAGAATAATAACGTCTCTCCTCGACGCGGATCCGACGTCGTCTGAAATGATTATAAGAGAACGAGAAAAGTGCGGAGGATTGAAAGAACGAAAAGGACGTGTACGTCTTAGATTGCGCAGAGAACAACTCTTTTTAGTTTCGTACAGAAAGAGATCGAACGTAATACCGCGCGATGA